>JAOTQE010056213.1:0-19770 GCA_025631205.1 Nesometra sesokonis
TAGATGCTTTTTCCAAAATGTTTTACTTTCCATTTTTTTACCTGAATCGGCAAATGTGTGATTTGGATATTAAATATTCTATTGAAAACACATTTTTAGTCATTTTCTATGTTATTGTGTAGCTTCTGTTAATGAAATATAAAGGTAAGAGATATGGAAAAAAAATTGACCTACTGACCCTCCAAATTTTTGAGCCAAAAGGGCAATACAACATTTTTTTTTGGCCTAATTTAAATACATAAATTATTTTTAAGTTTCAATATTTATTGTTTGTTATTTCACTATAGGATATATACCCACCATGTATAGGCATGTTCAGTCCCACAAGCAGTTCAAATAAAGACAGCTTAGCACACTCTAACAGCATAGATTCAGATGAGAACATAGAATTTGAAGAGTATCATAGTGTAGTGTCTTATCAAGAAGCGTTAGAAACAGACACCAAGACAAATGCCTTGAAAATGGTAGTAGAGAGCCAGAGGTCACAACTAGTCTCTCATATGGAAACTTTAGGAGTAAAAGTGGAAGAGGAGAATAATTTGAACAGTAGTAATAAGGCCATAGACAAGAACCAGATAGGAAGTATTTGTGACTATGGTAATGTAGTGGGACATGAGGTAGAAATAAACACAGACAACAGTGATATAAAAATGGAAGTAGAAAGTGAGTGTGAGGATGTAGAATCTCACAGACAGGAACTAAAAGCAGATACTGAAAAAATGAGAACAGTTGATAATTTGATAGAACAAAAAAATAGAGATAAACCTGTTAAGAATATACAATCAAAGAGTGATTATAAATCAAACAGGCTGTTCTCTGTAAAACAGAATTTAGATGAAAATAACAATTCTAGTATCATGGTAAACGAGGTGATTTCCTTTCTGTCAGGTAATGTAAAAAGATCTATAAAAAGTGATGATTTTAGTGATTGTCAGTTTGTAAAAGAGGATTGCTCTGCACTAAAGAATAATGAAGAAGATAGTTTAGTGAATTGTAGCTTAATAGTAGAAAACTGTAATCAGTCTGTAAAAAATGCAAGTAGGTTGAATCATTCAGAAGAGGTTCAACAGAACGAAGATAATATATCAAAGAGTTCTCAATATGTTGCTATGGATAGTTCTCTTTATCCCATGGAGCAAACACACATTACTTCTCAGCACAGTTCTAATAGTACCATTAGTGTAGAAAATGATCAGTGTAGTAGTGTTAGTGCAGAGACTTATCAATGTAGCTGTCTTAGTATTGTTGCAGAGACTCCTCAGTGTAGTTCTGTTGGTAGCATTGGTAGTAAAATGGAGAGCTATCAACATAGTTCAACCAGTCACAGCAGCAGTCCTAGTAGTAATAGTTCTAGCAGTAGTTGTCTTAACACTAGTACTGGAAGTGACAGCAGGAATAGCAGTACCAGTTGTGACAGAAGCAATCATAGCAGTAGCACCAGTAGCTGCTGCAGTAATTCCAGTTGTAGTTGTACTACTAAAACTGAATCTGGATCAAATGTGACCGACCATTGTCCAAGCCCTGCTTGTGAATTCACAGTTACTAGTAGTTGGTCGCTAGGACAACCTTTTGTAAATTATGATCTTGAAGAATCCACTGCAGATCATAGGACTTCCACATCATTACCTGGGCATTTAAGTGTAAAGAAAGTATGTTTTAAAGATGAGGTAAAGGATTCTGCTGGTGATAGTTATTTGAAAAGTCGAAGAATGTTAAATTTTGGTAGTCAAGATCATGTTGATTCCATTAGTAAAGATATTTCTAGAGGTCTAAGAGATAATTTAGATCTTGGTGGTGGCAATGACAGCCAAGGATCATATAGTGAAGTGTTATCCCCTTTGCCATTGTCAGGAAGTGTTACTAGCATGTGTGGTAGTATAGAGACTATTACTTCTCAAGATGCTAGGGATAATAGTCAACTGTTAGAACAGGAGCAAGAATTACACAGTCCAGAAGAACTAGAGTTATCCTCCTTAAGCCAAGAGAGCATCAGAAGTAGCCTGGACATATTTTCATAGAATATAATATCGGAAATCACAAGAGTATTAAAAAAACTTTTTAAACGTTAAAGCTATGTTTGTTTTTTTTTTATATATTTCTGCCAGAGCCAAGCCAAAGGAGGCATAAGTCACAAAGCTATTTTCCAAAATAGGCAGACACAAGAAAATGGACAATTTTTTCAATATTATGTTTATCTCAGAACAAATTCAAATTTCATACTACATTAACAATCTTCAGATACATGATCAAGAAATGTTTAAAAAATGTAATTTAAAATGATCCTGCTAATTTTGCTAGGAAACATCGTATGAAACTGAATTTTGCATGTTAATGATACTAATGTGTAGTTTCATAATTCATTAATAACTTAATTTTCAACATTTTGGCTTATGCCACCTTTGGCTTGGCTCTGCCAGATTTTGATTAAGTTTATGTGTTATGCTTTATTTGAGCATTTAAAAAAACACATTAGACAAAAGTTTTAATAATAAATACTGACTATGGTATTAAATTTGTTAATCTTATCCTTGTGTACACTTAGGCAATTTTATAGAAAGTAGTTGTGCACTGTTTACTGTTAGTTCCACAGAATCTGACACTTTTAATGGAGTTAGTCTTAAAAAAGAAATCTGTTGGGACCTTGTTGGACTTGTTTCTGTTGAAATGTCCATTTCAACAAATGAACTGGGATGGAGGGTGTGGAGTGTATCATTCTTCATTGTTTTTTCAATCATTTAATGTCTGTTGATGTAAATGTCAGGACGGTTTTCTATTTTGGTGGCGATCATTGGATATTGCATCTGACCTGTTTATCAATGATGGATCTGCATAACTCACATGATGATGCTTCTACTGTAACAGGAATAAACAATTAGGAAGCAATCCCATTTTTGATGTTTGTCTAATATTAATATTTTTTTATTAATAATACTGTACACATTAATTATTCCCAAACCCATCATAAAGTGAATCTGAATCTGAAAAACCTGAAAAATCAAATTTCACACTCATGAAATCGATGTAGTCTTAAGTTTTCCTGTCATTCGTTGATTTTTTGTGAGTTGCGTTGAAAAGATCTTTGAGGTTTGATATTTCAACTTTTACAATTTTTGAACTCAGTGAAGTTCTTGTTAAGTCAATGATTTACAGGGAAACCGGCTTTAGCTAAAGATGACACTTCTAGAAAGAACGAACAAAAAGAATTTAAAACATTTTTCCTTTTGGAAGAGTTGATTGTACTGTATTTGGAAAAGCTTAGAGTAAAGGTCATACTAGATGTGAAACAAATTTTGGAGAACATTTTTCCATGCCCATCCAGTATTTTACCATTAATCTTATGTCTGTTTTTCTGTTATTTACTGTAGCCATTCAAATTTGAAATTGGATCTACTGTGGATCTACTCAGTTATATTTGTTTTCTTGTTGTGTTCCTTTTCATAAAGCTACACCTGTGTTGTATTCCCGATTTAAAACAAATAAGTATCATAAAAATAATCGTTTGTTTTAACCTCAAATTTTACACTTTAAATATAATTCCAGATGAGAATTGACAATTACAAATAATATTGTGTAGCATGCAATTCACCATTTGCTTTTCTTACCTCAGGGTAAAAAGGGAAGCAAATGCATTCAGCATCTCAGTTCAGTAAAACAAATTTTCAGTGCAAGATTCCTTGGCCTTAAAATATTCCTGGAGTACATTAACATATAAATTCACAACAAATTTTGTGCAACAAGAATCATGTTATCCATAATCCTGTCCAATTCTTCTTTGTCAAGAGATTTTTAAGTATATTTGAAGTCGCAAATTTCAAAGAACCTAGGCTAGGCTTACCTTCCCATTGATCGATGACTTTTTCACCAGGCGCTATGCGGTGTAATATCGGGTGATGACAGAGACTGGTCACTTTTCAAAAGTTATATTTTGGGAAATCTAATGTCTTCAATCCTCGAAGCATTAGTCATGTGATGGTGTTTTGATCAATCAGATATTATATTTTTATTTTCATATAATATATTATAAATACTATACTGCATGTGCTTTTTATATAAATGATATAAATTCACATCACTATATGCTGTTTAATATGTTAGTGTTCAATTTGGTTAAATTATAGTTAATAATTAGGAAAACTCTAAAACTAATTATCGTTTTTAACTGAATTTTAGCATTTGTTTTCTTCCTTGTTCAGTTTACTGTTTACATGTTATCTAACAATAGTTCTCTACCATGTTTTGATTTTTGACTCAGACAGTTTCGTATTTTAAAATAAGATGTTGGCTAATAATACTTTTGTTCATATCCTTCTTATCTTGTTTCCTCTTTTTAATGTTTTTTTTACTTGTTCAGTTTCATGTTTCAAAATGTTGGTTAGTGATATCTTTTTTTTTTAGATCATTACCATGTTTTTTTTTTATTCTTTTAGAGCATGTTCCTAATGAGAAAAAAAAAATTCAAATGAATTTAACAGTTTTTAAAGCACATGTTTTTAGCCAATATTTATTAGAAACATGCCCTTATTAGTCCAGTTTCATATTTTTAAATAATTTTGAGGCTAATCGTGGCAAAACCACTAAGTTGTCGCACAGGAAGTTATTGAGAAATAAGCCAATAAACAACAGGGAATATAAAACAAATACAAAGGAAATTTGTGTATATTTTGTCCAATAACTTCAGTTATACATGTCCGATTTTGATAATTGACCCCTCATTTTAAAGCTTATGAAAAGTGTAATATGGTTCCAACAACTCAATTTTCAATTTTCCTACAACTTGGTGGTTTTGCCGTGTCATGCCTCATATGTTGACAAATGATAATCCTTTTTACATTGTCATTACCACATTTTTTACATTTCATTTTGATGTTTTTTTGCTTGTTTAGTTTCATATTTCAAAATAATATGTTGATTAACAATATTACCAAGTTTCTATAAACACATTTTTGATGTTTTTATTACCATGTTATTTAACACATTTGATTTTTTATTTTTACCTATTCAGTTCCATGTTTCAAAATATGTTGGTTTTAATATAACAAACACACCTGTGGAACATCTAGTTGACTCTAAGGATGAGTGTGTGTCTGACCCGGAATCGGCAGATGATGACATAATAGAAGTAAAAGAGATTCATCATATACCTATTTCAAATGAAGACAGGGAAGCTATAAGTGAGGATGAAGAAAATGCATAACCCTTTCACTGCACCGTGTTATCTCCACCACTGGGTGATAAATTTTAAAAGAAAACAAGGTATTTTTTTAATAAATGCCAAACAAATACTAAGAGATTATTAGATTAAATATTAAAAGAATTTAAAAGATATTATTTTGAAATGTTGTTTGTGTTTAAGGGTGAGAAATATTTTGGCCTATGCAAGGGTGGGAGAAATTTAGTAAATTCTGTATGCCCCATGACTTCATGGCAGCCATATTGGAATTTCTATTTTGTATCAATGTAAGAAAAACTACTTTTTTTTCCAAGAAATACTTGTGTTTCATACACTGTATAACAATTTTAAAAAAGCAGAAAAAACAATATATATATCTTTATATATATATATATATCAAAAGTTTGAATTGTTTTATCATTTTATGAATGAAAGACAGAAATTAACATTTGCTGACAGAATCCTAAAAACCATGGAATTTCTAAATTGATAGGAAAAAACAGGGTTCATAAGAGAGTAGGTAAAATATAGTTTTTTTTTAAACATTATGTGTATGTTCTCATTAAAATGATAAATTTTACCCTAAATTTTCAAAGAAATGCAGGGTAATTTTGGATTAACCACCTCAGTAGCTTATTACATTAAATATTTATAAAGGATAAGAATCAAGTGTACAACTAGGCAGTTAAGTGAAAAGTAATCTAATTATCCATTGTGATAAGACTTTACAAAATTTTCTAATGGGGATATACACCTAATGAAGAATTGCAAATATATTTAACTTGATAAAATAAAGAGGGTGTGTGGTGTAGTCAAAATATTTTTAAAGAACTATTTTTCATACACCAGGTAGTAGCAGGGGTATACAATTCAGTGATCTCTGGTAGAGGGAACACTCAGTTAAAGGTTTGAACATGTTTCTGCTTCTCTTATAAATAATTAAGCCTTGATTTCTTGTATATATGTGGGCAGCAATAAATCTTAGGGTCTAACCATTGATTGATGTGTGCTGGTGGATTTCTCAATGCAAAAGTAATGGCCTGGCACTTTTGGAAGCAAGAATAATTTTTTTGTGTTTTGCCAATATTTTATATATTTATTAAAATTTCTGCCATATACAAAACAAAATTACTGTACTGACCTGCTATAAGCCCACTACATTATGCCTGCCAACTCTCCTGCATAATGCCTATGAGTACCCCCTTTGAAAAAAAATAACACCCTCCGACTAGGTAGGTCTACCATGTTAAATTACTAGGGTGATCTACCTAGTAAGGTAGCATATAATTACCATATCTATTGATGCTATTAATGCCTTAAAGGTTTATCTTAAATATTGGATGTATTTTTTTTAAGTACTCATAGAGCATTTCTGATCATATGCTTGTTAGTATTCCTTGATATGGTAGTTTTTATAGGGTTAACCCTGTTAACTACCTATATCTACCTTGTTTCTACCATTATAAACAATGTTAACAGAGTTATTTTTCTCAAAGAGCCCATTTTAGACGTCTCACTTATACTGTACATCACATTTTCTCACGCATTAGGCCCTAGAAAAATTTTTTAAAACAAATGAATAATATCGAGACAAAAGGCCCCTGTCAGAAATCAAATAAAAATTTCCAAAAAACACTCATAAACTTCTACAAAATCTTGGCATTTTGCACGAAAACAACGGTTAATACAAAGTTAAAAAAAAACAAAAATTGAGTAAATAATCTTTTTTGTAGCTTGTCGAAATTGGGTGCTTGGAACCTCCATCTAGTGGCGTTTGTCTCATGCATTGAGCTCGCAAAAGTTGGAAAGTATACTACATTGAATATAAAATCCCAGTCAGTGGATGATATGTATATATACCCTAGTATAAGCCCACTATATTAAACATGGAATCACAGTCAGTGTGTGATATGGATATATGTACTCTAGTATATAAGCCCATTACATTGAACATGGAATCCTGTGTGTGTTATAGGTGTATATACCCTAGATACACCTATAAGCCCATCTTGAAAATGGATGATGATTTGAACGAATGAAAATTTGAACCTGGACTAGCAGGGGTGGATCCAGGTTTGTAATTTATGGGAGGCTTAAATCCCAATTTTGGCTTTGACAAGCAGTGGCGGCGCCAGGAATTCCCCGACAGCAGGGCAATGCCCCGACAGGGGGGCATGGGTCCTCCGACGAGTTGGGCAAGTCAAATTTTGAGGTGGGCGTGTCTCCGGTTTTCAGTCTGATGAGCAAAAAAAAAAACCTTATTTACCGTGTTTTGCCTGCTTTTTTAGCCCGTTTTGGTGTCGGGGCTTGAAAGGTCCCCCCACGGGGGATGGTTCCCATCAGTCTCTCTGGGCCCTTCCAACTGTCAAATAGGTGTGGTCTGTGCCCCATTTAAAAATTCCTGTGTCCGCCCCTGTCACCCCATCATACGGTGGTGAAACAGAGCCATGACATATGGGCGAAACATGTACACTGTAATTGGACATCAACACATAGTTTTTGTTCCTTTTATTAACATAATAATGGAACACAAAAGCCTTCATAGTATCTGGTGCTGAATACATGTACTGTAGTGATCAACTCAAAACAGAAATAAAATAATTACAATCTAAAATAATCTACAAGTAAAAAACTGCAGACATTCTCTGAATTGATATTATTCAAAACTCCAATTATTAGGCCCCATAAAAAAATTAATAGATTATCACCCCCGCGCGCATCACTTTTGGGAAATCCAGATTTTTTTTTAATCATTTTACTATTCAAACAATAATTTTTTTTGTTGTATTCACTTAAAATGCTTTGGATTTTCTTAACATAAATACATAAATTAATTTGAACGATTTTCAAGCTCACAATGATGTACACAACTAGTAATAGGCCTACAATGATCAATATTCACTGCAGGCTGGTCTAAAAACGTGATCAAAGCCCAACGTGAGATCACTACAACATTGGAGGTTTTAAAAAAATACCTCCTACCTTTGTCAGTTTTTATGTTTTGGTAGAGTGATAAACTAATAATTATTTTTATGGGGGCCTTATTATTTTATTATTTACTGTAGTCGTAGAAATTCACATTTGCCTAAGTGGAATCCAGAGTGGCATTGAAATAATAATAATAAGTTTTGACAAGTAAATTTGACTTAGATAGTCAAATTTGAGTGTACAGTATTTCCGAAGCTCAGCATTTATAAATATTTGGTTGGTGGTGATTAATATACTGTATTATTTTTCATTATTATTAATTTCATTATTTTTATTTTATTTTTATAGGTTTTTTTGGGGGGTAGCTATATATTTCTTACTATTTATGAATAATTTTATGTAGCCAAAATGTCAGAAGTTTTTTTTAAGAAACTCAATTTTTCAGTAATTTTGAAAGCAGTTGGGCTAATTTCACTAGTTACTGTATGTTGAAAAAAAAATTATTATTACTTTTATTTATTTATTTATTATTTATTTATTTATTTATTTATTTATTTATTATTTATATTATTTATTTAGATGTGTGTGCTATCCTTGAATAGAATCTAACTAAACATATCAATATTTAACATTTGTATCCATAATATGTAATTTTTTGAAATATCAAGTAAAATGGTGACTAATTATGTTAAAAGACGTAAATGTAAATTTGATAGTTTATTATATACTATGCATTTAACATTGTGTAAACATCAGTTGGCACAAAGGTAAATGCTCGTCATTTGCGTGGTATCCTTTATCAATGCACCTTACCCACTATTATACTGTCTACCTAAGTGTACTGTACAGATTCAGATTTAGAGTGGGGGGGGGGGCGTTCCCTTTTAGAAATAAAATATATCAATACTTTTTAACATCGTCCATAAAGAATAAAATGTTCAGCAATCATAAGGCAAGAATTGATCCCTTTACATGTTCCTGAGGCCATTTCCGGGTATCCAAAGACCTAACATTTCCCTGGAAATGCCCCCTAAAACTTTTGACTCTCTTCTGGAGAGCTCTGCTTTGTCCATTTGAAAATATGATAGCTAATTTTAGTAAAGAACACATTAATGTGTAACATATAAGAAAATTATTTTTGTTAATGCAACAAATAATGCAGCCAATAGTTATTATTAAAATAGATCATAAATCATTACATAATCAATTACTTTGTACTTAAGTAAACAAAATTGACCTAATTTTTTCACTCTGGACAGTATCTCAGCTATGTTCATCCCAATGAGATTGCCTCAATTGAAATATTTTTTTCATGTACAAATATCTGTTTTAAACAACTCTATGAATTAAAGTTATGTTGTTTTTATGTAGCCATAAGCTATAGATTAGTTTTGTTTGGGAATTAGTCTTTCAAAAGCCTTTTCTTTTCGATTAAATCATGTTTTATTTAAATGTTGGTGTTTATTTTGCAATTGTCTATCTTTTATAATATCTCTGCATGTTTTGCTATTATATGTTTGTGCGATTTTTTGGTCTGTATTACAATATTTTTTCAGACCATTGTATATAATTTATATAATTATATTTACTTGTACAGTATATTATGAAATGTACTATCTTAGATTTATTAGACATTTTTAAATCAATTGTGTCCATTCCATATATTATAACAAAATAAATAGTAAATGGGTAATATCAAATAAGCTGATTTTATCATGATACATTTAATTACAGTATCTTAAAACCGACCATCCTACTAAACCGGACCAGTTATTACACTCCCAGAATCATGAAGTCCATATATAGGTAAAATTTAACATCTAAATCAAACTGTGTGGAAACGGATGATCGTGTTGAGCTTTCGATTTGCAACGACGTGGAATGTGGAATGCAAAAAGGAAATAATCGCATACATGTGTTTTTTGCACCGAACGGGGACATTTTTTCATGCTAACCGGGGACGACCCTACAAAAGCATCAACCAATGATATCGCATGTTTTTAATTGTGTAGTCTCAGAATATTGCCTGGGCCATGTAATCAAGGAGAAAACATTGAACATAGAACGTACACACACAAGTGTAGAGAAAACCGATCTCGCACAATTGTTCACAAATGTACACCCAAAAACTGAATGTACACCCAAAAACTGTAGCTGGTAACAATGCTCAAACATTAAAAAAAACATTATAAATCCATAGTGGAACCCCATTTGGTGTTATGTCCGCGAGTTCTAAAATTGGGGATATTCCCATTTCACAGTGTCGCCCCTATTTATAGGTGTATATTCAACCAAATGTCTCCGTTCGGTGCCCAAAATACGTACTCGGTATCAGGTACATTCTAATGCATGTTGAATCGATTTTGATACCGATGACAAGTACACAGGATGTAACATACTTGATCAGTGCCGTAGCCAGCATGAGGCAGACGAGGCGGTCGCCTAGTCTGAAATTTTCAAAATTTGGCTTTTTTAAGAGGGACTTACAGTCCAGACTTCGCCTCGTCTGTTTTTCAACTCTGGCTACGGCCCTGTTGATGAATTAATAGACTGTAGAACTAAATGGTCAATAAAATTCATAAAAATGCCAAACCATCATCTAGGAAATACCAATAGAGTTAATTGCTACAAAATGCAGGAAGTGAAGGTGTAGATGTTAATTCTATCATTATTGGTACTGTGTTGTGGCCTGGATGAAAAATCAGTCGACAACTGACCTAGATATAGGGCGAAAACTCAACATAGTTCTGCCATGCGCATTGGCATGATGTCGTACGTTCCACGTTGTTGGTTTTCGAAAGCTCTCTGATGGTTCAATGTGATCAGTTTTGGCATTTTTTACTGATCACTTTTGACTCTATAGTATAGTACACAATTTTTGGTTTTTATTTATTATGGTAACTTTTATTTAATGGTGAAAATTTAACATTTAAATTAATGACAGTCGTACAACAATGATTTTTCTAATTTTGATTATTAAATTTTGCAAATTCGTTTTTTTTTTAATAAAAACAATTTGGTAAATAAATTGTGATCTCTTCTCGTTTTAATTGTTTTTGTTTTTCAATGTTAAGTGTAACAACAAACACAAGACACAAATTTTTCTTCAAATTGAATTGCCGTCAGTGCCACTGAAGAAGACCCTAGTCCTCCTTTCTTTCAACAGGGAAATCACTGAACCAAACTGTCGGACGACGAGTGGAAGACTTATCACACACAGGGAGCGACGGTTTAGTTGTGCGAGCATGGTATGACGTAGTGCCCAGCTTTACACTTTTTATTGGTGTACAACATGTTTTATGATTATATCAAGGAGTGAATAAAAATAGCCAGTGAGAACTAATACAGAGCTTGTTGATGGTCTATCCAATTTGTGCAGTAAAACAAGATACAGGTTGAATGACTAAACAATGAATGATGGTCAGTGTGGATGGGTGGGTGTATGTGGTTTTGTTTGCAAAAGATGAGTGTTAGCCTGTTCTTATAAAAAAAATAAATAAACGCATGTTCAGATTTCTGACTTCAGCGGAGCTTAGTACACGCAAGGCATTAGGTAATCTGCAGTGTAATGAGCCAAGGTGTTCAAATACAAGTTGTACTCTAAGTCAAGCATTTTAGAAATTGCTGCCAGTATCTTTTCAATTCTTAATTGACCGTGCAGACTGATTCCAAACATTGGTTGGTCAATGCATGACACAAGGTCCAAATTATTCAAGTGTATGAGGCACATCTCCATTAGCTTACACACCAGATTACTGATTTTGATAATCACCAACCACCCTTCCACTAATTTGGGGCTTGCTACGGATTGGTGACTTGTGGAAATCTCTGGTTAAAAGACACCGCTTATCGTATGCTGCATATATTATGCTCCACTTAAGTGAAGTCTAAATATAACCGGTTTTAAATTCACAGATTAAGTGGTGGAGCGTAATCTGCAGCATAACCACGGGGTGCTCAGATACAGTGCAATTCATGAACATTTTAAAAATTGCTGCTGGTGATATTTCCTAGGGCCAGTCATCCATAATTGGTTGGCCAATGAAGACTGCAAATTGTAATGGGTCAACAAGTAACAATGTCAGAATCATTGAAGTGTAAAAGGAATACTGTAGCTCCATGCCTTTGCTCTAGAGTAATAACATACTCTCAGGCGCAGATCCTAGGGTGCCCCGGAGGCCATGTTCCCCATTCATCAACCAAAGAAAAATGAAGAGAGAAAAATGTAAAGAGAAAAAACGCATCTCAATATGAGGCATGACACGGCAAAATCACCAAGTTGTCTAATAATTAAAAATTGAGTTATTTTTAGAACCATTTTACACTTTTCGCTAGCTTTAAATTGGAGGGGTCAGTTATCAAAATTGGATATCCATACCTGAAGTTATTAGACAAAATATACACCAATTTTTCCTTTGTATTTGTTTATATTTCCAGTAACTTCCTTTGCAACAACTTGGTGGTTTTTCCATGCCTAGCCTCACATGTTTTTATATTAAGAGTGCCAGGTCTAAAATTTACCCTAAAAATAAAGTGGACAAACACACGGGCCAAAACGGGGTACCAAAACACGAAAAACGGGAAATAACATTTGTTTTTTTGCTACTCAAAATGAATCTGGAAACCAAGCCCACCCAGACTTCGGAAAAATGGATCTGGTCTGTGCCCCCCTCCTCCGTTTTACAATTTCTGGATCCGCCCCGGACATTAATCGCCAGCTGGTTCAGACAAATAATTGTAGAAATAAAATTATTTACAGAATACAACTCTGTGAAGCGGAAGTAACCATATTAGGCAGATGGGTTGTATAATCATCTGTACAACACACAGTTATCAACCATTGCAAGTTGGTAGTTGAATGCTGTGACATATTTCTCATTTCTTACCCTGCTATTCATGTTGGTAAGATTTAGGGGGTTACCAGTTCGACTTGTACGAATATTATCTGAACTTAGAAAAAACTCATTGATTGCAATAAATTAGCTGTGAAAATTGCCTCATCGATACTCAGGAAACGCATCCAGTTTATAAATTGGTCTAAGCAGGACCCTAAACACAACATAAGATTTGGCGCGCCCCTCCAGCATCTGGCCCCCTCTATCCATCTCTGCTGAATCTGCCCGATTATTTATTTGGAGATTCTCAGTAAACTGCGATAGCTGTGATTTTTCAGAGAATTTTTAAAGACGTGTATAAATTTGTTGTTAAACTACTGTGGAGTTTGAATTCAACCATTACATTCCATGAACTCTTGTCTGGAAGAATACTTTATGACGGTACAACAAAACACTGTAAGTACAAAAAAACAGCTTTATTCACCATTTATGAAAACTTTTCTGTTTTTGAAAATTAGGCCTAGCATTACTTTCTGTAGGCAAGTTAACACCATGAGAGCAAGCATAATAGGATATTTTTACTTAAAAAATTGAATAAACATAAACATACTTGTGAGGTCTCACCACAAAAGCCCCTTGATTTGAAAATCAATATGGTTCGTAAATTCAAATAGAAGCTGTAAACTAAACCTAAAATGACATTCCAAGTATAAGTAGATCAAAAGATATGAATGTTGGAGGTTTTAATGTATGTATAGTATTCAGAAACCCATCAAAAAAATAAAAGTAATCTCAGACAATCTGCATAAAGCTCAGTCCAGACTATCAAATTTTCTTTGACAAAAAACCTATATATGGTCATGATGATGTCAGACCATGACCATACATAGAAATATCTTTACCATATGGGTATCATCAAAATTTGTTGTCAAATAAATTTGATAGTCTGGACTGGGCTTAATGCACACATTTCTGAATTAACTGACTGACTGGAAAATAGAATAGTGTATATTAAAACAAAATACCACCCTAATTACAACAAACTTTCCGAAAAATATCAGTGGTGGATCCATGGTACCCCTCTGTGGTTTACCAGTACCTGTACAGCTGGAATCACCTAAAGATATCAACCAGCTGACAAGTTCTCTATTTGAATTTGCCAAGAAAAATAAAAGCCGTTTGTCCCATTAGGCTAGTTTTACATTATTGTGTTAACGTTCATTTTCCCTGCTGCAAACTCTCATAGCAGGAAGCTATTTTTTAAACAGCCATCAATCATTTTGGAGTGGCCATGGCAGAACTCACAAGCTGGAAAACCAGAATTGTTTGTCGGCCAGCGTTCGTAATGTCTTGGGATGCTATATGGGCATCTAAAAGTGAAATTACATGAACAATAATGCTTTGATTATTATAAACAAAAAGGTGTTTACTATTATACTTGGTACAATTATTAACAAATGAACCTTCAAAACACCATTTGAGGCGTGACACGGCAAAACCATCAAGTTGTAGGAAAATTCAAAGATTAGTTATTGTTAAGATCATATTACATATTTCAAAATCCTTAAAATGAGGGGTCAATTATCAAAATCGGACATCTATAACAAAAGTTATTGGACAAAATATACACAAATTTCCTTTGTATTTGTGTATATTTCCTGTTGTTTATTTGCTTCTTTCTCAATAACATTCTGTGCGACAACTTGGTGGTTTTGCCACAACTAGCCTCATTTAGCGTCCAAATAAATGAAAAATACTACATATTTTTTTATATTGCAACTTATAAAAAATCCTGGAGATAATCATGAAAAATTTGAATTCCTGGAGAAAATAGGGTATTTCCTGGAGCCCGGGAGATGATGCAAAATTCCGGGAGACTCGCGGCTAATCATGAAGAATTGAGAGCCCTGCCATGGTACCCATTGAAACCCCTGGATTTGACACTAAATACTACTTCAGACCTAATTTACTGAATATGTCAATTTTATCTCATGAACTTTGGAAGTCATTTGTGGTGAGACCTTACTTCACAAGCATATATACTGTACATAGAATTATTATCTATGAACAAAGCAGGAAAAGTTATAATTATTGTATAAATATTGGAATAATCTTTACATTAATATATGAAAATAGGATTAGGTAAAACATACCTTACATTATAAAATCATATACCTAGTCTAATACAATCTACCTATCTATATACAGCCTTACTCGAAATGGGATGGATGAGGTAAAGTATTCTTGGCCTAACTCAAACAAATCAGAAAGAATTATACACTTATTTAAAAAAAAACTGAAGTGGGGTTGATAATATAAAATGAAACGACAATATTTTAGAAGAAACAAATTATAAGAACTGTAAGTAACTGAATGATGTAGATTTATCTACTCCATCGAGGTTTAGTTAATATTTTAAGATTAAAATTTTAAATCTCTATTTTTCTTTTGTAAAATTGTGAACCAGGATATGTAGTTGAAACTTTAAAATGTTATTTTTATCCAGAGATAAATTTTAATCTTAATAAAAATAACATAAAAAGGCAATTTACTATCAAATCTCAAATGAACTGTCCTTATATGATAATATATAAATAAACATCTGTTTGTACCACTAAAAAAAAATTGATAACACATTAGCATTGACAAAGTGGAAAATGGGAAATAATAAAGTAATGTAATTCAAGATTATGCGGACATATTAATAGGGAAATGCAGTGTGAATTACAAAATTACATCATGCGAGTAAATGGCAGTGTTCAATAGTATACAAATACATATACTGAGATGAAAAGCTCTGGTTAAAAATATTGCTCCTGTGACTGCAAAAGTACTATTTGCTGAGGGCCACAGCCCCAAAGCAAATAGTACTTTTGCAGTCACTGAGAGACCCATAGTTTTAATCCAGAGCCTTTGATCTCTGTATATATTTGTTTTATATACTGGATTCATGCATTCTTATTCATTAGTGCAGCGCTGAAAAATGCGGTTGCAACCGGTATCAGCGTCCTGTCACATGAAATAGTGCCATCTGGTGTTGAAATTGGACAGAATCCGTAAATAGTCTATTTACAGATAAATGTTACTTTGGTGGTTGGATTTTGTTTGATCATGTGACATGCTTTTCACCAATCAGTGAACAAGGATAAATCAATCCAGTATATAATAGCAGACAGATCATGTGGACAACACATGACCATCATTTATTCACTAATCTGGGATCACCCTAACCATTCAATTATTTAGTGAACATTTTTGCTAGTGTAGCATAGCAAAACGCTACATAAAAATGAACATTTGTTACACAATCTTCGGCATGAATTGCATAAAATTATTATTTTATCATATAGCATCAAAATGTCAGCAAGTATTGCTAATCACTATTTTAAAGTAAAATTTTCTCTGCTATTAGGCAAGACGTTTTACACCTTGTTTTTACAAACCCTCCTATGCAGACAATAAGGATTTAAACTACAAATAAAATTTCACTTTAGTGAACCCTCCAATATCAATTTAAAATTATGAATATCAATACAAAAATTAATTATAATCCATTCCCCAATTCATGAATATTTTTCTGAAAATGCAAATGTGCTTAGTATAATTATTCATATTTTTTTTTCAAAAAAAATCCTATTTTATCCTCTGCATTGTAGATATGATTTGCTAAGCATAAAATAGAACTTTATATTTATTTATATTCTGCACTCCTTTTAGTTGATTGTTTTGATGTTTTGCAGATCACAGAATAAAATTTTCTCCTTGTGGGTTAAAACCATTCGCAATTGGCTAAATATAAAACACACATGCTTTGGCCATTTATATCTATCATTAATAAAAAAAAAAAAAAAATGATCTGTAATCAATGTGGCTAACAATGGATTAACTGATTAAAAAATAGTTTAGACAAACGACTAAACGATAATAAATGTAAGAGTGACACAAGATAATAAATAATGTATTCACTGTTGTTAAAACTATGCTACAATTATAATATGACAACTGAGGTGAAGCCTATGACACAGCCTTTTACTGCATGAGTCATCATATAGCTTAGTCATACTGGCAGTGGTTGTAACCACACGAAACACCATTTTTTCGGTTTAGGTTTCAATCTAAAACATTTAAATTAATTTCTCTATATACTTCAATATTAAATGCTTGTAATTTACGACAACAGTAATATTATTAGTGTGGCATATCAAAACACAATTTTAGGTGCCATAGCAAAATGAGTTATGTTGTACACCAGGTCAATCGCAGATATCCACAAAATATAGAGGTCATAATTTGATCGGATTTTAGTGCCATTGTAAAGATTAATTTCAAAATTACTAGTGTTCCTGTTTGTTGACTTTTACAATAAACACGTTTTTTGAAGTACACAAATGCTTTCTTTCAAAATCAACAGAAAAGCAGGCTGGAATTAAACTCATTAACAGCGATTTTCTCAAGTCTTTTTCACAGATATTAATTGTTCTCAACATATAATCCGAGACTACTGTACTATAGAATAAATCCTTGCTCAGATATAATCAGCCCATGAACCTAATTAAAAAAAACCAAAGCATCTAAAGGTTATATATGCCAACCACTCAGTTTTTCTTTTCTGCACCAGAACCACTTTGAGGCAACAGATCCCATTTTATTTTCTTTGCCAAACTCTTCACTGAAAACTAATACATTTCCAATCTCTATGGTAGAATATAATTCCCATTCTAACTAATTAATTAGCAAATACTTTCTTAAGCTATTTCTGTAAAGAAATATTAACAACGTAACAAGCATGTAAGGCAAACAGAACTACGAAAATGCAATGTTTAATATTAGAGTAAAACGCACATAAAATCTATGAAAAAAAAGCATTCTTGTTATAGCTTAAAGGAGAAGTAAAGAGAAAGCAAATTTTATGTAACAATTTTTTAAAGGAAAAAAATATGTTGAAAAAAAAAATTATTCTTTGAGTCCAAAATTTATCACTACAGTGTGTATATTTGTATACGGTAGGTCAATACCTTTATTTTTTAAAAACACACATTAAAAGATCCTCATCATTTGGTAGATTAATGCATGGTTAGTTAATTATAACATGTCATACCCATCATAAAATTTAGTTCCATTCAATGGAGAATGTTCTATTCAATGGAGAACATTCCATTAAATGCAGAACGTTCCATTCAATGGAGTATGTTCCATTCAATGGAGAATGTTCCATTTAATGGAGATTATTCCATTCAATGAAGAATGTTCAATTCAATGGAGAACGTTCCATGCAATGGAGAATGCTCCATTCAATGGAGAACATTCCATTCAATGTACCATTCAATGGAAAATGTTCAATTCAATGGAAAACGTTCCATGCAATGGAGAATGTTCCATCCAATGGAGAACATTCCATTCAATGTACCATTCAATGGAGAATGTTCCATCCAATGGAGAACATTCCATTCAATGTACCATTCAATGGAGAATGTTCAATTCAATGGAGAACATTCCATTCAATGGTTCCATTCATGCGTATTGGTAACTACACATGTGAACTGTATATTACCAACCATTCTTGTGTAGGGGGGGGGGGGGCAATCATCCATGCATATTGTCTTAACTATTCTTCCTTAAAATTAAATAAAAGGATCTATTTAGGCAAGTTGTAAAAAAATGTAGTGTATTCATTGGATCTCATAAAACAGTCAATCTCATCCCATTCTACCTATTAACATTCATTATTTGTATTTTTTAAATGTTAGGCCACAAGAAGGGGGAAGGAGAAACTCAGGGGGAGGGGTAGGAATGTTAACAGCATTAATATATTTACACTATTTACTCATAATAGCACATTATTATTATGTCAGTTACTACAAAATAATTGCATTAGCGCTTTTAAATACATCTAAGCTACTATAGTTACATCTATAAACAAAGTTTATATGAATTCACAGAGGTCACCATCAATGGCTATTATACAGAGTCTGGTGAATTCATGAATATTAAATACAATGTTAAGTTGAATATCTTTTTTATTAAAAAATACTAAAATCTAACTCAAGTTAATTTCAAGAGTATAAAGGCCGTTTTCCACTAAGCGAATTTATACGAGCAAATAAAAATCAAACCACTGTACGCTTGCGAAGACCTTTCAACTGAAATCTTTTCTCAGACCATTCACTTTTTAATGCGGAAATACTGATTCATGCAAACACGCAATTTGCAGGATTACAATCGTTCGCATCTTGTTCACACAAATAAATTTGCCTAGTGGAAAACGACCTTTGCAGTCAATTTAAAAAAATAACTAATCACCAAGGAAACCAAATTACACTCTACACCACATTTTTCTTAATTCTGAAAATCATTAAACCAATGTAAATAAGTAAAATGACTTTCTCTCTCCCTAAACCAAACTATCCAAAAAAAAAAACAAAATGGGTTTTTAAAATACCGCAATGTTAACATAACGATGCTGCATTGCCAGTCTCAACTCTTTGACATAGAAGTTGAAATTCCCGTACTATGATGGTTTCCTGTGTGAAAGGGTCCAAGGAAAAGATGTAAATTGGTAATCTTAATTATAGGAGGCACTGCCTTTACAAATACTTCCAACTTTGACCTTTGTTTAGTTCTGCTTCATCGCGTAAGCCGGCATTATACAGTGAAACCTTTCCCACACACTCGGTCTAAACCAGTAATTGTAATACTGGTAATATTGTGTGCGAGTTGTATGGCCGAGCGGTTAAGGCAGGGAAACGTGAACCATAGCAATAACAGCATGGGTTCGAGGCTCACTCGCACCATGGTTCTGGTGGTGGAACAAGTCTTCTCGGATAAGGACTATAAACC
>JAOTQE010056224.1:0-19768 GCA_025631205.1 Nesometra sesokonis
TGGGGGGGGGGGGGGGGGGGGGGGGGGGGGGGGATAAAGATTAACAATTAATCTTTCTTACTTGGCCTTATCAACACAATATTTGCCTTTGCAGAAAGCTATTCAGGAATCGGAAGTGGTTTTTTAACATTTTCATTCTCAAGTACATTATCCACTTGTGCAATAAGGGTTTTTTTTGTCTTGTTGGTTTTGTAAAGTACACTTTTTATGAAAATATTTTGTTCATTTCTGACAGTACAGTATATTGTTTGCTAAATTACATCATTTGTGATTTTTTGTTGTTTGTTACACATGTATATTTGGTGGTAATTGCCTTCCATACTCCTATATTACTGTATTCTAGATTTAATCAATGGAAATGATATATTAAGGTTTTAAAATTTTAACAGAACATTGAATAAATATTTAATACTGTCGTATTAAGACATAATGGCTGAATGATTTGGAGACTCGTGTTATGATCTGGGTTCATTTTCCGGTGAGAATGCCTCGCAGTCACTTAGCTGAATACGAGAGCTAAAATATTATTATATTTTAACCCACACCAAATCTTTAAAAAATTGGTGAATGCTTTTATTTCATGTCCAGGACGTGGCTCTAATCTGTACAATTGTTTTTTGTTTTTTTTTGGAATTGTTAGCCTTTCTTTTTCAAACTCTTGTTTAAAATGTGGTGTGGAAAGAAACTGGCAACCCACACAAAGGGAGGTACATTTCTTACTTTCAATTTTGAATATGGATCCAATTTATTGTATTGGTAAGAATTATAATGGTGGTAATTAAATATTATATATTATGACTTAAAGAGAGAAAACAAATGTCCAGAAATTGGTGGGCAACCAAAAAACAGTGAGGACAACCAAATTTTAAACCTTGGATACCCAAATGGCAACTAAATATTTCAAAACATGTGCAAGGCCTGATTGGTTTGAAAGAGAAGTTAGTAAAGGAGAAGGTTGACTGTAGCCAAAACCAGCTATTATGTGATTCGACTTCATTGCAGCCAATGTTACTAATATAGCCCATAAATCATTGATCCTATTTTATATAATTAATTACATATTCATTCACTATAATTACTGTTTTAATTACTTCTACTACTATATTGCTGTGCTCTCATTACCATAAATAATATGAAAATTTCATTTATAATATAAGGCCCATAAAAAAATAATTAGAAAATAACACTCCCGCGCATCACTTTTTTTGGGAAAATCCCGATTTTTTTTTTACTCATACCATTTCTAACTATATCATTTTTCGGTCATATTTACCTGCAATACTTTGGATTTTCTTAAAATAAATTACATATACAATTCAATACATTTACATATAACATCTATCATTTAATGAGATACATGCCATTGTGACAGGATTCAATATTTCAACATAAATTATGCCACCATTCTTGATGATAACATAATAATTTATGTTGAAATATTTAATCCTATTACGATGGCATGTATATTCTCACTGCTTGGAGTATGTGCTATATTTTCATACTGGAAGTTGATTAGTGGACCTTTCGGACTATCATTTAATCTACTTCAAAAACCTATAACTGAAATTTTAAAAGCAACAAAAGCCTGAATTGTACTAAAGAAGTTTATGAGAATAAAATATATAAGACCATTAATAAGGTGTACTCTTAGCGACAGTAGCTCTCCATAGCAACATACAATAAAACATAAAATATAAAATTCAATTTCAATGGCTTTATTACTGGAAAAGCCACCAAGGGTGCCACTATAACAAATTACATTAATATAATACTTGCAACACAATTAAATATTATATATTATATAAATATTGTTATTTTAACTGTTGTTATTATTAATATTAAGATTTATTCATTGGTTGACGCCTAAAGTGTTTTTTCAATATAAAAGTAAATTAAAACAATTTTTAAATTCACTAATTTTATTCTCAAGTTCTTACATTTGATTGCTGATAAAATTTCATCAGTTTTCATAGACATAATATTATTTAAAATGGACAATCGTACTGACAATGTTGACTGGGAGTCAACAAAACGTATAAAAGTAAAAGTAATTTTGGTTTTATTTCTAAGAACTTTTACATAATATTAAATTTAATATTGATTTGATATGATTTTAAAAATTAATGTCTTGTTTCTTTGTGGTCATTTTCAAGTGCTAATACATCGTTTAGAATTATTGAACCTAATAATGTACAACCTCTGGTATATCTGTGTACTACACATTACACGAGGTCAAATTGAAGTCATGTTATATAGACATACACTACTACAATGTTCTTTATGATTATGCTAAAAAGATTGTGCATTTAATTCTAATGTGAGTGATAAATTGTGGCATTCCGCTGAATGCCAACTGTCAAGCTCTCCAGTAGGAAATCTACCATAAAATTCATCCCAGGGAATGCTTATTTATGTTACCTAGTAACTAGACTGTTTTAAAATACGATTGGTCAATATGTAGCCGGTTGACATGGAAACGTAATCAAACTTTACTAATAGCTGAGTAGTAGTGGAAAATAGGATTTCTCATGGCCACTGAATATAAACAAGGTATCTATCAAACCTAGGCTTGTAATTCATTGCTATATTTTCAGGGGTGAGATACGGGTTACTATAGCATAATCATTCTAGGTCATCTGGAGAGCTCTAGATTCGCCCATCTGAATAAGCAAGCAAGCAAGAAATCAAGCAAGCAAAGCAAGAGCAAGCAAGCAAGCATAAACAAGCAAGCAAGCACAAATAAGTAAGCAAGCATAAGCAAACAAGCACAAGAAAGCAAGCAAGCAAGCAACATGGAAATTCGCAAGTTGTTCTTGGGTGGGACTCAAACTCACGATCTCCAGGTAACTAGTTAATTTGAATTGGGCTCAAATTCTATCCCTACTCATTAAGCCCAAGCTCAGAAGACTAGTGGTACAGATGCCAGGCTAGTTACTTGGAGATTGTAGATTCAAGTCCCGCCCAAGTACAGCATGCACATTTTTCCGAGTATTCCGTATATTTACACGTCACAGTTGGGCAAAACGAATTATACCTAATATTCCTTCTGATGCAAAAATGCTTTAGAAGAATGATTATGTGAAGGAACATACTGTAATAGTGAATAAAGGAAAATGGTAGTAAAAACCACAAATTCCTTATTTATATTACTCTAACAGCACTCTCCATAAACAGATATAAATGTAAAAGTTTAATGTATTTGAAACAATTTTAAATTATATTTCTGTGTAAATTTCAACAAGAGACAGAATATTAGGCCATGCCCATGGTAGACTACTTACTAGTCTTCTTTTTATATAAATCAATTTTGATATGAAGAGCTTCTATAAAATATGAATATAAAAATGTATACCCTTGAGGAATTGGGTTCAACTGAATAGTTAGATGGATTAAGTTGAAATGAGACTATGGGGTATCCTTACTTGAATTATAATTTTCAAAGATCATTCAATATTCAGAAAGTCTATCGTTATTTTAGTTTATTCAAAGACGATATAATTTGGCGCCATGCTATTGGAGAATTTGTAGTTTATGTACCATTTTCCTTGAATAATAATTTTCAAAGATCATCCAATATTAAAAATCCTATCTTTATTTTAGTTTATTCGAAACAATATAATTCGGCGCCATGCAATGGGGTTGAAGAGCCTTCTCCACTGTTGCTGCTAAAATCTGAAATGGCCTACCATATAACATAAGATGAACTGTGGCAGCACTTAAAGGGACATTCCTTCCAAAATTAAATTTATTCTGAAATTTAATTTTTGTTTATTATTTCTAAAATAATCAACATGGTTAGTTAGCAGATAAGTATACTTGCTTAATTTTATTCTTTATTAGAAAAAGTTAATAATTATCAAACTCTTTCAGGTTTGTTCACCTGCTTTATTTTTTATGATCCACCAAAAAAAAAATCAAATTCCATACTTGCATTTTTTATTGTTTTGAAGGAAAATTATGACATAAACATGGCAGAACAGTATAATATTTTTGAATACACAATAGTATTATCTAGAATATTTTAATTTTTTTCATTGACAACAGAATTTTGGAAGGAATGGACATTTGAATCATGACTAAAAACGCATCTGTTTGCAACTAGAGTAAATTTCTATGACTTTGGAGAGATCACTATCATGAGCACATATTGCGTTATAAATGTTGCCGTTATAGATTTTCGTCAACCTTAGCATCGCGATAATCTCCGTTCCATTTCTAAACAAATCGAAATGCCCATGTGCCATTCTTTTGTAAAACATTGTTAACATTCTCCCAAGCACATTAACTATCAGATTTTAACACAACTCCTCCCACTTATGAATAAACTATGATGTCACCCGTTAACATATTCCATCGAAGCTGCCTTCTGTCAGTTTCTAAACCTGCATTGCAAAAGTAATATTCCCTTACACCCTAATACCTTAAAGTATGATAAAATTATATGAAATAAATTAAGTTGATGCATAATTTTACCCAGATTTCTAACGTAGGAGTGTTTTGATGATAATTGGAATGCAAATCCTAAAGTGCAATGAACAGATAATGGTCAGTTGTCAAAATGATAATTAACAATCAAAGTAATCACTAATTCTTATGACAACAGGTAGATTAAAGATGACACTTGGAAAAAATACCAAAATTAAACAAAATTAAACCTTAAAATACCTGTATTACTATTAGACAAGTATATATTGTCATTTGGAAAAATGACCACAAATCAATTTTTGTTAATTTGCTTAATTTAAAGATATAGGTAAGATAAACTGTTATCTTACCTATACCTTTTTTAATTATAAAATTAGAGGTAATTACTTAGGCCTACATCTAATTTTATACTTAAAAATTAACAAAAATTCTTCAAAATGCTGGAAGCCTTTATAATTTTGATCATCTTTGGTGCAAAATATAGGTTATTTTTTAAGGTTAAACTAAAAAAAATATTCACCAATACTTAAATTTAGTACATTTAATATTAGATTTTCTTGATGCTGTCGTACAAATCATATTATAACATGTATGGTGTACTACAGTTTCATTATATCTATCTCTAGTTGAACCTCCCATAAGCAGAAAACCTCAGGAATGGGAAAAGTGTCCACTTATGAGGCAGGGATATAATTATGCTTGGCGGAGGTGGGCGGGGCCACCCACCCGAAACATTTTCCACCCATTCTAAAAATTATTTTAAGGCCTTCCAGCCACCCTAAATTCAACTTGCCACCCACCCTAGGAAGGTAAAAATAGTGTTTTTAATGATTTACCACCTGCCTTTTAATTGTTGCCGCCCACCCTTAGATTTTTCTCTGCAGGCGATAGAGGGCCAGTTGTAAAATTATGTATACATCCTTATGTCTTACATTTCACAGCCTTCTCAACACAAATTTCATACCACATTCTATATTTTATTAAATATTGTTTATCATTTTTAATTATGATTCTCCGCCATTACAATATAAGGACAATTTATAACAGAAATTTGTATTCATTGTAGAGAAAAATCAATAAATTTTTTGGGATGTCTGCTTATGGGAGGTAAATTAGCATACACAAAATTTTAATTTTAAGACAAAAAAAGCGTCTGCGTTCGCTTACGGAGGTGTCCACTTAGCAGAGTTATAAAATGCACCAATTAGATCGGAAGGACAAACTGGTCTTTGAATTAGTTTCCGTTATTATGGGAGGTGTCCCCTTACCAGAGTTGTCGGCACAGGTAGGTTCATCTGTACAGTATGAATGCATTGATAAATACAAGAAACTAATTTCTTCACACTTGCTCTAATTCAAAATAACATATTTATTTAGAAAATAAACTGATAGACACATATTCACAATATAACAGTGTGAGCAGACGTTTAGAAATACTGTAATCTGATAAAAGCATATTCACAATATATCAGCATGAACTTCAGTAAAATTGCCGTCTACTGGCAGTAAGCAGTTAGTCTTCCTTAGAAGGTGAGAAAGACAATTTAGTTTATAGTTTACGAAATTGTAAAAATGCAATTATGATATAAACTATCTTCTTTATTTAAATTTCAAGCTTTGAAGTTCTATTATTTATATCATTTGTGTATAAGATATAGTGTAACAATTCACAAGTCATCTACATATTAAATAGGCAGTGATGTAGAAATACAGAATGATCTGGTACTGTATTTACATCTTCACGCTTATATATCGTACAGGACGCCTTCTCTTATTTATTTATTCCAAGCTCTAAAATGCCCCTGAAAATGAAATGCTGACACAGCCTTAGCTTAGTACCAACACTAAACATTACAATTTAAAACCCTTTTTACACAGAACTGTAAAACGGAATATTGCAGTAATTTGCGAATGCCGGCTTTAGTGTACTTTCCCTTCAATGTGTTACAGTGCCGGCATTTGTTAAACCGCCCCAGACCCTAGACATGTTACCATTATATTG
This sequence comes from Nesometra sesokonis, assembly GCA_025631205.1. Classification (NCBI taxonomy): domain Eukaryota; kingdom Metazoa; phylum Echinodermata; class Crinoidea; order Comatulida; family Antedonidae; genus Nesometra; species Nesometra sesokonis. The sequence goes on from JAOTQE010056224.1 coordinate 6,428, forward strand.
CCATTACTGATTTAGGTTGGATGTGTGCGAAAGGGTCCACTGTATAATGTATTGATAAAACAGCGCCTCCTATATTTAAAACTACCAATTTTACACCTTCAAACTGATCTCTTTCACACAGGAAACCGTCATATTACCAGAATTTGACCTTCTGTGTGAAAGGGTTTAGGCTGGCAATAATACTGGCATGCTTGGTAACATTGCGGTCTGTGTAAAAGGGGATTAAGACATATAAATGCATAAGAAAACTAAAAGAGTTGTAAAGCTATATAATATTATAATGAAAAATTTAAAACGTGATAAAAATTTATGAATTAAAATTCCAATTAATTGGACAAAGGTTTATATAAAACTACAGGCTTCGATATAGTTTTTAGTTATTTTGTAAAACACATGTTATCAAAGGCTTACTGTGACCCAGCTGGTAAAGACATTTCTTGAAACATCAAACATTCATCACATGCTTGTAACTCACTCTAACCTAAAGTGACATTAACTTGTTTTTATTGAAACGCAACCTACTCAACATCCAGTGTTGTCGTCTATACAGTATCAGTATGTAATTCAAGTTAGTGAATTCAGATAACATTTGCAAACTGCATCATATTGTAAGCTTACAATGAGCTCAATATGAGCTAGTTGCTTGATTTTATTTCAGTTTTCGCTCAAATTACATATCGATTCTTTATTGTGTTCTTTTTCTTTTCAAAACATTACCTTTTGTATGATTATTTGCCATCTATCTTGCTGATATACTGTATAAGGCAGTTATAGTACAAAGGCAAAAAAATAAATTTCACATAAAAAAAATCAAGAGCGTAGTAAGTGGAATATACATTTTAACTAAGAATGAGTATTAATGTACATTTACTTAAAAAAATAGTAGGTTTTGTTGGAGGTGAATTTGGCTTGTAGAATATTGTTAAGGTCTGGTTGGGCCTTCGATATACCTGTCGAGGGTGTTGCACTCCCATCGGGAAATCCTGGCGCCACCAATGAGTAAAGTTCTAACAAAGTTCCACAATACAGTCAGCCTCATTTACAATCTTCTCCCAGTACATCATTAATATTGTTGCTAATTATGTAATCATCCATTAATTATTTTATGATAATTCTATTGTTACATTACTACTGCTAAATAAACATGAATTAGTGCTTTGTAAGCTTTATGTCAGTGACACCATTGTGGATATGATCCACTGCCGACTAGCAGAGCAACGGTGAATTATTGAAGAAATCTCTAGGCCTAGCTTAAGAATTATAACTTTTTACATTTTTCTATTCAAGAATACAACTGAAAATATGCAGGTAACCAAGGCATGCTTATTATTTAGGAGGTAAAATTTAGGTAAATTTTCAAAAAAATTAATTTTTTTATTGAATTTAGGAGACTATGGTACAAACGGGCAAGGTAAAAAAATAAAAATCATCAAGGATATGAAGGCAATTATCGTAGTACAACGATACAGACACAAGGTGTTGACAATTGTAGCTATTTGTATAATCCTATAGAAAGTCAACGATTATTAGTTTACATTTCTTATCACTCCCTCAAGATATGATCAAACATTAAAATTCCAAAGTAACAAGAATTTGTTTCCAGTCTTTGATCTCCCCTGGCCAGACAATTGGCAGGTCATTTTATTGCTCACATAAAAGTATGATAATAAACGAGGTTAATATGATATTGGGAAAAGATCTAAAGAATGCCGACAGGAACAATATCTGATGATCCATGATAGCCTATCTGAAAAACATCATTTGTAGTTATAAAAATGACAAGTGTTAAATGTTCAAAACCATAGGTTAAAGGTCAACATAAAAACTTAAATGCTGTACTGTAAATCGCATAACAAAATATACAAGAGCGACCGCTCACCAGGTCCGCGCTTCCGTTGCCTGCGATTTCTGGATGTAATTCTTCTAGCGCTAGTAGGCCGCGTTACATGTATTGAACGTTTTATGTTTTTGATTAGATCTTGCAGGAAAAAAATGAATGGAAAGCAAAAAAGCAAATTTAAATACAGTAATTAGAATGTTTATCTGAACAAAACAAAACTGTAACAAAATCGAACAGCCGGAAGCTACTGCAGTGGGACTCGAACCCATTGACCTTCACATTTGTAGAACGGCTGTGTTAAACGATGTCTTAAGCAACTGAACTACTGATGCGCTTGTTGAGATCAACAGTATTTTGCACTACTTGACAAAACACGTTTTTTTGTCTTATGGGGGTGTAGGAGACACCCTGGGTTGTAACTGAAAAAAGGGTGATGAACGTTTGTTGGAAATGATGTCTAACTTATGTGTACAAAATTTCATGCACATCTGTTCAAAACTGGCGACGCTGGACGCGTTTAAAGTTTTGGTCGCAACAACCCCAACTAAAGAAATGAGTGAGAACCTAAGGTCCGCTTCCCGCAGACCTAAAAATGTGGTAACGGCAACATACAACAATAAAAATTTTGAAGCCATATTACACACATTAGTTTTGCTGAGTAGAAGTCACTTGCACGAACAAGGTAAAATTTCAAATTCTCTCAATTTTGTCCGAAAACGATTGACCTATTGCTCTGTTGGTCAATTGCATATTTACACAATTTTTGACATGGGAAAAATCAATTAATTCTGTGTTTGAATGGTTTCAAATTTAATTTACAATTTGGAATGCTATTCGGTCCTCTGTGATTCGTGAATTTTTTAAATCCAGAGCAAATAAGAGTTCCACTACTTTTTAGATTACAGCTGCCAAATGTCATAAGTTTAGGCATGGCAGGGCTTGAATTTTTTACTAGCCCGGTGTACAATGGCTAGTGAAAACTATACCGGGCTAGTGAATTTTCATTTGTACTAGCACAGTTGGCTAGTGAATACAAGTGTAGCAGTCACTTTTACATATCGAAGATTAAGTTGCCAAAGACATTGGCTATTTGAATTGCTTGTGGGCTTGTGAAATTTAAAATTATTTTAACCAAAGTAAAAAAAAATCAAAAGGTTTTTTGCATTTTGTAAAAATTATTTCATGTTTAATCAATCTCATTTCCACAATACTGTCGAAGAGCCATAGAATCAATTACGATCATGAGAATTTAACATCAAAATGAAAAATCAATTATGTTTGAATATAAAATTGTGTAAATCGAGGGTAAAGAATTCGATTGAAAGACGATTAGTATTCCCATGAAATGGCATTCTCGTTAAGCTTGAAAGAAACTACCCAAGAGTGTAATCCTGCCGTCCACGGATTATGAATATCTAATGATTGTTTCCCCAGGTGGCCATAAGCTATCTGCATAATTTAACACATGCATACTGGGTAGCTTGAGTTAATGGTGTTCCATCAATAATAAAGATATCAATAACATTAGAAGCACTCAGTAGATGATATTCCAATTAAAACAAACCGTATATATCTTGTTAATAAGAAAATTAATTAGTTTTTGACCTTGCGTTGTTTATTATATTACAATGAAAGTAGTACAGTACTTAGTAATAGTAGTAGTGGGACTAGTAGTAGTACACATTTAAAGGGGAGGGGGGGTGGAGCGGACTAGCTCCGCCCTCCCACTTTTGGAAAGTAAAATATATCAATATTATTACTATTGTCTATGAAATGAAAATATTCAGCAATCATAAGACAAGAATTGATCCCTTAACACCTCCCCACCCCGAGGCCATTTCCGGACATCTAAAGACCAAAATTTCCCAGTGGAGCATTCCCCTTGATTATCTACTGGCCCTCTTTTCCAAAAGTCTGCATCCGCCCCTCGGTACTTTTCTATTCATACTGTAAATGTTCATTATTAAATCACTATATGTTTTATCACAAAATATGCAACAGGTAACATGGTATTGCCAAATGAACAGTAAGAATCTGACAGACAATGCGGTCTAAACTTTATCATGGGCAAAGCCCATATATTATTTACAAAATTGTCTTACTTATTTAAGTAGATTGCCGGACGGACGTAGCAATCGTTACACTTATTATGATGGTTGTCCACTGAAAACTGTTTGTAGGGGGTTGTAAGGCCATTTTGTAAATAAATATTGGCTTTGCCCATGAAGTTCATAACAGTTGTGTGCGCTTTGAAATATGGTATTCTATACAAAAAGGGACATTTTAAAATGGTTTTTTCAGTTGTTAAAATAACTACAATATTCCTGGAATGCCACTCAGCAGTGATATGCACTAGAACAAATGCCAATGCCGACTGAACTTGAATGTAAAGAATGGGTAGAAGGTACTACTACTGTTAAATTTATTCACCTTTCTGTACACATATTTGTATATTTTTAGGTCCGCGCGAAGTGGACCTTAGGTTCTCACTTATGTTCTTGTTGTTGTTGTGATTGTTGTTGGTGTTGTTGCGACCATAACTTTAAAAGTGTCCAGCATCGCCAGTTTTAAACGGACATGCCTGAAATTTTGTACACATAAATTAAACCCCATTCCCAACAAACGTTCATCACCCTTTTTTTAAGTTACACCCCAGGGTGTCCCCTACACCCACAACACCAAAAAGGCATTTCGTCAAGTAGTGTGAAATACGGTTAATTTCAACAAGCGTATGAGTAGCTCAGTTGTTAAGACATCGTTTAACTGACCGTTCTACAAAAGCGCAGGTGGGATTGATTCCCACGACGGTAGGCCGTGGCTATTGTATTTTTTAATTTTTGTTTGGAGGAACATTCAATTTATTTAAAATTTCTTATCTTAATTTTGCTCTTTCAAACATTTTCTCTGCAAATCTACTACCTTAAAACATAAAATCATGTGACATGGTCTAATAGTGCTATAGTAATTAATAATTGAAAATGCATTTACATCCTGAAATCGCTTTGGAAGCGCGGACCTGGTGAGCGGTCGCTCTTGTTGACCAAGAGTGTTGTCAATGTTTTTTTCCATCATGTTTTTCTAACCATTCGGTCTGTATACAAAACTAGGACATCTTCAAACTATTCACATTAATACTACATAATGATTAAGTATAATCTGTAATGACATGCAATGTATTCAAGTCTGGTTCCAAACGAAGCAATGTAAATGAAAAGTTTGGGGCATTTTATAGGAAATGTCGAACATTATAAGAACTGAAGTGGCGCTGTCGCTTGGTGATTAACATGCTTGCCTTGCAATCCTGATGTCTTCGGTTCGAACTGACCATACCTGGTTTTTTCTCATGACTTAATGCCAGTTAAAGCCTGTTTTCTTGTAGACAGTTAATTCCAAAAATGGAGTTTTAAATCGGCGTTTTCGATCGTTAATTAATTAATAAAGAATAACAACAGGGGGGTTTCACCGGACACCAGACCAGGTGAAAAAGCATACGTGTGATGAGGTAGGGCTTTTAAATGCCGATTATAACAACAAGAGGAGTGGAGCTGCTAAAAAAATTTGCCGGTATTTCGAGGAACTTGAGCTGATTTTAGTTCCAAGTTGTTTGGGAATTAACTCTTTCCGGCATGACAAGGAAACTGACCACAAACTTCCTGTCCTGAAATTCTAGCGAACATGACGCAAACCACAAGTGTGAACATTCGTGATGCAAATAAGCCGACCTAAAACCCTTACTGTGAACAAAACTATTATATTGAGTCGCCCTGTATCGACGTAACAAGTTTCAAACAGGTCTATATGTCAATGAGATTAAGTTGCTGCTGTTGTAGATAATACCAAATAAAAGCATGTTAGTTGGGCATTATAAATAGATAAAATAGAGACCTTGAAATTGACAATGCTGGTTTGTCGATTGGTTATTAATATCTAACCAACAATAACTAATCATAATACTAGAAACGCCATATATTAAAGTAGAATGACATTCCACAGGATTTCAATAAAAGGTTTTCTTATTCAACTGTATTGGTTAAAAGAACTTGGTAAGCCACTGTTGAATTGTAATTCAATTTATATTATAGTGCGCTACTTTTATTTTGAAATAATAGTGATTATAACAATAATAATAATACGTGATATTTATATATCTCTTATTTCCAAGGCCTTAAAGGGCTTTACAATTATTACCCCAGTCACTGGAACAGGCCTCGAATTTGGGCTTTGAAGGGGCAAGGCCATTTTTGGCCTAATTTTTAAGAAAACGACTAGCAGAAACTGGGCACCAGAGGCCATTTTGTACAAATTGTATCTCTATGTATTACTGAGAATAAGGGGCACCAAGGCCAAAATGGCCTTAATTATTGTCAAACTTTGCCAACTGAGAGGGCACAAGAGGCCAGTGGCCTTGGTGCCTTGGTTAAATTCGAGCCCTGATTGAAATAAACACCCATAAAATTCAATCCATTCAACTGTATTCAGCACATATGGCATTTGTACTACCCATGTACCCACTTATACTACTGGGTGGAAAGAGGCAACATGGATTTCCTAGGGACATAAACAGCCAATCAGATTGAGCCTCGAAACCTGTTGATTGTAAGTCTGAAATGTAACCGCAGTAACCATTTTTAAACCAATCATATCTTTATCACACAAATAGACACCATAGAATGTTGCTGAAAGTATGCAATGAACAGCAGAAAAGAGTGAGTAAATTAATGATTACTGTATTAGTAAATTATCATTATTAGAGAAAGAGAATACAAAAATTCTTACTTTTCATAAACACAATAACAAAATAACATCGATAGTTTCAAAAACCATTGGGGCGTACTGCTTCAGTTATTGGTAAGTCCAGTTCAAGGGAAACCAAAGATAAATTGGGATCAAGAATAACAACCTATCACAAATTTACTCAAGTTGCTAACTAACAGAGAAATAAACTCTCCACTATCAAGAAGCAAACGGGTTTATTACCCTCGCCCCACTGAAGTGGGAAGAGGGTATTGCAATGAGCTTCGTATGTGTGTCTGTCTGTCTATCTGTCTTTCTGTCCATCTACGTCCATATCTCAAAAACTATTGGGCCGATTTACTTCAAATTTTTAGACATTATCAAAACCAACCATATCTAGGTCCTCCCGAGGTTTGGTGATGATCCGCCTTACCACATGAATTCTGGATTCTAATCTATTTGATTTTGTGTCTACTGCCCTCTCTTATAGTGAGAAAAACCTGAAATGCCTGGCAGTTACTGATACTCTGTCATTAAAATACCAAACATAACCTTTCTTGACCCTGAGAAACAGTACACAGTGTGCTTACTCTGTGTGACTAATTTTGTAAGATATCACAGTAAAAGTAGTTTATATTTACCCAATGTGGGAATAATCACCTCAAATGAAAATATGGCTTTAGGCTGTCCACAAACAAACTAACAAAACACAAAACACAAATGGGGGGCCTCCTCAAAACATAGGCAAGGGTATAATCGTTTATGATTACTTTGTCTTGTTTCAATGAATATTTTGCAATTCAACTTAAAAACCAATGGAATTTTATCAAGTCTTGCTTATACTATTTGAAAAGTTTTGATTTAGAAATGGGTCTTTCTAAGATCTTAGATTCTCTTTTTTTCAATTCAGTCTAGCCTTGTTTTATTGCTAAAACAGTTCTTGCAGAAATATTTATTCCTCTTTTGCTATTCAGTCTAGCCTCATGTTTTATTACCGAAATAGCTTTTATTTCTCTTTTGCTATTTAGTCTACCTCATGTTTTATTGCAGGTACATCCAAGAAATCTTAATGTCAAGGAAGTGTTGGATCAGCTGTAAATGTTACATGATGATCTTGAACTATAGAATTGATTCTACTCATAAGTACACTTTAATATACATTTATGCTGATTTATTTAACTAGAGTAAGAAGATGATGGGAAGAATATTAAGGTAATCATAGAATACCCATGATGAAACGACAATATGTACAATATGCAATACAAAACTTGATTATATCATAATTAAAGTAAATGCCAGTATAATGCCTCCACTAAGGGATAAGCCAGTACAAATTTAAAGGCCGTCCCAACACTGAGGCATGATTCGGGAGTGAAAATCTCATGTCAAATAGAGCAAGAAAACGATGAATGATTATATAATACAATACAAAACTTAATTATATTGTAATTACAGTAAACACCAATATACATTCCTCCACTAAGTAATAAGCCAGGCCAAATTTAAAGGCCATCCCAACTCTGAGGCATGTTTTGGAAGGGGAAATCTTATGTTAAATAGAGCAAGATGACGATGAGAAGAATATTTAGGTGATGATAGAATATTCATGATGAAATGATTATTTAGGTGGGGGGACGGGGAATCTGGCATACATCCCCTCAAATATCGTCAAAAGTTCTAGTACATGTGTGCCCCCTTTTATAATTACTTACGCTGCCTCTAAACTTTTCCCCAAAAACATAGAATACAGGCATAAAATAGTCGAAAACATGCAAGTAACTTTTTGATTTGATTGTTAATTTAAAGCCCTGAACATTCCCACCTGGCTAGAAATTTTTGTGCCCCTTTTCTAAACGATCATGGATCTGTCCCTTAATAAAATGCAATACAAAACTTGATGATATCAGAATTACAATAAACTAAATGTGGGCCAGTTTATGCTCCTCCACTAAGAGTTAATCCTGGACAAAATTAAATTGCTATCCCAAACTCTGGGACATTTCAGGATGGGAAATTTCACGTTTAAATAGATCCATAACCATATTTTTAGGGTTTTATTCAATAGTTAGAGTTCCATTTAATACTGAACTATTTATTATTACAAGTTTGTTAAAATAATGTTGATCTCAGTATTATTTAAAAAGTTTTAGGCATTTAAAACTGTTTTAATAAATCAAAATTTTATCAAAATTCAGTGGATATGAATGTTTTAAATGTAAATACCTTTCTATATTTAGTTAAAATCCACAATTCTATTCAAAATGTATGTGGCCAAATGCGTTCACAGTCAACGACATTTCTTAAGATTAAATGAATACATTGATAGCGTAGTGTTATGGAACGCTCAGAAACCTTTTTTTTCATTTTGGTAATTTCACAAATTACCATAGTAATCCGACAGTGTTAACATTTTGACAGTTGATGTTCCTGCTTCGTGACGAGCATAAACAATCGACAATCAGCTAAATTTTAAATTACTTGGAATTTAACTAATTCTACGATGTTTAAACATTCAGGAAGTGAGTTCACTTACCTGGGAAACATGAAACATGGGACAATCAATATTTTAACCTCAAGAACATAAATAATCCCTCAAAACTACAGGTCTGTGAATAAGGTATGTAACACCTCTGGAACCATCCACACTTGCTACAATTCACTGACATATAGTTTATGTTTAGGTAACAGAGGTAGGAAAAAGCAAAATAAAGAGAATTGGGTGTAACTACACCTAAGGATCATTGGCCCATAAAATTCTTTCATACCAGCAACTGAGGTGTAGCTACCAGAACTCTATTAAAACCATTGGGGCTTGCCTGGATATTTAACTAAATATTTGGGGCAATACGGTTAAAGGTAACTGCACTTATAATTCTGTATTTCTAAAATTCAGCTATAATTTTTAGAGATATCTGCAATCATCTTTTCTCCTGCTAATGTAAGTTTTACTCCTCTAAAATGTGAGGTCTCACCACAAAATGAGTCTCATGATAGGAAAATCGAAAACTGAGTTATTATTAGTACTGCATAATAGAGCATAATATAAACTGCAATCTACACTGTAAATGACATTCTTTGGATAAGTAGATCCACAGATATGAACATTTGAAACTTTCATGTATGGAAATACGGTTTTGAGAAAATCACCCAAGAAGTAATATAAAAACAAACAATTAAAAGACTGTCAATATCAGGAAATCTGCATGAAGGACACTTTTCTGCATGAAAACTGGCATAAAATATATATTATAATGAAATATAAGTACCATAGTCCTCATAATTGATTAAAACTAAATTTGCCCAAAATCAGACATTAGACCTATTTTGGTGATTATTTCAGTTTGATCTCACCTATGATGCAATTAATTTTGTGGTGAGTCCTCACAAATGTGGAAAACAAACAAGGAGAAACCTCTATTCTGGGGAAATTTATTTTCTGAAGCCTGGGGCTGAGCTGTTTCTGATGAATTCAGGAAAATCCTGAAAAACAAACCTATATTCTAGAAGAAAACCAGGTATATATTGAAGCATATGTGGTGAGCCAAATTTGTGATGTTTCCATGTTAATCCTGGAAAAATCTATGATTTGGGAAAAAATTGGATATTTTCTAAAGTCATAATTTTTAAGTATATGTGCCCCTTTGCAGTTAGAACATAAAAGTGTTCATCTTGGCAATGTTCAAGATCTAAGTGAAACATTTCTTTCCAAGATTTCTTACAACATAATGAAGCTAATAAATAAAAACTGTCAATTTGAAAATTTTTGCTGGTCAAAGCTAACTGTCATTCAATACACATCACGGCTATCAATCACTCATTAACGTAAATATCACGTTTAATAGTTAAATCATGATTTAAGTACAGATAAGGGGTAAACACTTGGCTTTTACGCTGTACTTACGATGTTATTACGTTATTCCCATTTGCTCTACAATGGGAAATTCTTGAATTCTGATCGGGAAGATCGGGAAGAAATTTTAAACATGTTTAAAACTTCTTCCCGATCTAAAAAAATTCCCGAATCTATGTCCTCGAAACGCTGCTGGCACGGTAATGCCGATTTCATCAGATACCTGTACGCTTTTCCCAATCTCCGCCGATATGGGTACATCTGCATTCTGATCATGATAATAGAACAGGGACTGTTAGGCCAGACTTTTTTATAACTTGTTTTGCGAAAATTTTATTTTATTTTTTTATTTTCGACAGTGGAGGGTGTACTAACAAGGCAAAAATAAAATTTTATTTCAAATTTAAATTTGAATTTTCGGCGTCGACGGGTTTGCGAAACAAAGTATAAAAAAGTCTGGCCTAACTTAATGCTTACATAATTGCTGCCCACTTGCCTTAACCATTCAGCCCAGATATAGTAACCTACAACCAATAATTAATCAACTTCCATTTGTCATTCACAACTCTCAGGAGTTTACATCCATCTTGCAATTTCCTCTAACATTTATTTAATTCATCTGATGAAATTAATAAATTAATTAGTATGTAAATCTAAATCTAGGTTAGACATGGCATATAACAGTGGACAGGCAAGGCAAGAAGGATTTAAGAAAACCTTAATTTAGAAAGACCTATAGGAAAGAGAAGAGATATCAGCATGTGATAAATTCAGAACATCACTATAAGGCAAAAAAAAAGTTGTATTGCCATTTAGGCTGAAAAATTTGGAGGGTCGGTAGGTCGATTTCTTTTTTTACCTTACCTTTACCATTAACAGAATCTACACAATAACATAGGAAATGACTAAAAATGTGTTTCCAATAGTATAGTTAATATCCAAATCACACATTTGACAATTCAGGTAAAAAAATGGAAAGTAAAACCTTTTAGGAAAAAGCATCTATTTTCTACTTTATATTTGAGGCTAGGCCCTAGTCATTGCAAAATCACGAAGTTGTCGCACAAGATATAAACAAGGTGTATTTGACTGGATTGTCTTGAACATCACTTTCTGTGTACAGGGAATCACACATTCTCATTTAAATCAAATTTTGAAAATTACTAATCGAATACGGCTATTTCACAATCAAAAGATCGACCACCAAGACTAGCCTAGGCCTAGTGTCAGTATATTTTTTTTTCGTGGACGGTAGGTAGCCTTCGTAAAACCCCGCTAGTTTTATGTGCTTTTCACAAGCAAAGTACAAAGTTTTTGTATATTTTTTTAACTTAAAATAAATTTAGTTGTCCATCACACAATACAACATCGCAATTCAAAGTCGCACTGCGAGTAGGGAGAAAAGATGGCTTGAGGTCTGCCTTTTACCAGTGCCGATCTATCCCAGGCCTAGTTTTGAAGCTCGGCTCTGTAGGGTAGGCCTCGCTACGCGGAGTCACTAACTGATTATATTTCTATTTTAGAAAGAAATGTAACACAGAAACTTTAATATTTCAATATTCAATCACGGAAATATGTTTTATTTAAGGTCTTATTTCTTATTTAGTTAAAAAACTTTCTTTAAAAAAGTAAAAAAAAAAAAAAAAAAAGCGACCGTGATTTTGCAATTTTTACGGTCGGTCGGTAAAGGGCAATACAACAATTTTTTTTTTGGCCTAATGTAATTCCCTCAGCTAACCCCCAAAATTTATCTGAATACACCTGATGAAATTAATAATTTAATTAGTATGCATATCTTATACCTGCCAAAATTTGTGTCCTCGAAAGCGGTAGGCCAGAGAGGGCCTCTTACCACACTTTACTCCGATGAGCAAAAAAAAAAAAAAGAGGAAAAAAGTCAGGGGGGGGGGGGGAGAGCCATTTTGTCCCGATTCCAGATATTCAGGGAATTTAGGCTAAAACTGCCTATTTGGGTGCCTATTCCATGTATTTTTGTGTTTTTAGGTGGATTTCATACTTTCCCTAATGTACATTTTTATTTTGCTATTACATTTAAAAAAGCAGTAGGATTTCCATGCAAAAGCAGTAGGCCACCAAAATCGGTAGGGTTGGTGCAGGTATGTATATCTGTATCTAGGTAATAGATTGTATATGTATAACACTTTACATGTAATGCAAGGTGAAATACATGAGGAAAATACATGGGGAAAACCTGATATTAGAAAGACCTGAAGGAAACAGCAGAGGTTGACATCTGTATGCAATAAATTCAGAACATACTCCCTATTTTTTTATAACCACCAGTAAAATTTTGTCCAGGCTCAGTGTTCATATATTTTTGCCAATTTCAGGATTAAAATGTTCTTATTTTGTTCTTACTTTACGATTCGTTTGAGAGGGTATTCTTCTACTTTAGCAAAAGCTTGGCTGGGTATCTTTTGTCATTTCCTGATGGAACTTCTGATGATATTAATGAAGTAGATATTAAGTTGATATAACCACAGATATCTTTTTGAAAATAGTATGTGATGAGCTTGATTTTTTTTATAAGTACCTTTTAATAAAAATCCCCATTTGAAATTTTTCTCAGCCTAGGTTTGTTATTTTGGTTATACTTTTTTAGCAATTCCAGCGTCATTGTTCTTATAAAGGTGTATTAATGTAATCAACTCTAAAATTCATTTAGTATAACATTTAAAATATTATGCAAGGTGAGGGACTTGGGAAAATCCTGATATTTGAAAGATCTGAACTGAACAAAAGTGGATGTCTATGTATGCTCAGAATTCAGAACGTCACTATTAATATACACTCTTTTTTTTTTATAAGAACCAGTAAACTTTTGCTCAGGCTCAATGTTCTTATTTTTTTCAAAATTTGAGGCTCAAATTGTTCTTATTTTGTTCTTATTTTACGC
>JAOTQE010056235.1:0-19764 GCA_025631205.1 Nesometra sesokonis
GTGTGGACGTCCCCTGAAATTTTTCGACTAAACATTCAGATAGATTGACTTTTAGTTTTTTGTTATGATCATCACCTATGTTGCCCGAGAACCTCCCCTTAGAGTCTAAAACAACAAAAATATCATGTTGTTAATATGAACATGTTGTTCCTGAAAACCACTTCAAAAGAAAGAGGACCAGGGTAGCACAAATTAATAGGCGAAAGCATTTGTTTGTTTGTTTTTTAGCTAAGAAATTCTGAGCCGGTTGACCCCCTCTCTCGTACCCTGAACCTCAAACATTCCACCGCCTCTGATGATGTTATTTCAAAAGACATTACAGTGATGTATACATTGTATCACACAGAAAAGTGCCTATGTTCACACAGCGAATGATATAACCATTGGAGCATGTTTGTAGAGTAGAGTAAGTCTACGATATTTATGGCAAATTTACTAGGTGAATAGATTAAGTGGATGATCCGTAGTGTGATATATCGGCTTCTTCGATAGACATACGTAATTGGAAATAAGTAAAATTAATTTACATGCTTGTTCAATTTATTTTACTGTAATATTAGTTGCGCTTGGTAGTGGTTTAAAGTACATAGAAGCAGTTGTTTAGGCATTTTACTCTGTATAGATGGTGTGAAGAATTAAGATGATTTGGTTATGTTATTAAAATAACTCGATGCGCGGTTGCAATATACTGCCGTCAAATATCGATCTAACTTTTCAACCAAAGATTATTACGGTATCACTATGATTGAACTATTTGTTACCATCATTTTCAGAATAACGTTGACGAATAATGTGTAAACGAGCTGATAAGTACTATCATATGATACACGCATCTTAAAAAAAGATACTTTAACATTATAATATTGAGATATGATCGATAAAATACAGATTTATATCTATGTCTACCCGTACTCTGACGTGTGAATCTTATAAACACTGTTGGTATAGTTTACATTCATAACAGTTGTACTTAAAATACATTCGTATAATTAATTACTGTAATGTGAGATTAGTCAAAATTAGGCCAAATTATACAAAACACAGTAGGTGATCCTCCTCCCCCAACTTAGAAACATCATTCCGACATAATTATTTACAGTTTGTATTGTGAAAATGTCCATTTTATCTTTTAAAGAAGAAAATCATTCGACCTTATTCGGCCTGATACTTTTTATTTAGTTTAAAAAAGGAATATCGTCAGTTTAATGACGTCGTCTTCCATGAACTGAGTATTGCCATGGCACACTTCGTACTTATTTCGAGTCCTCATTTATTTCAAATAAGACAAGATACAATGTATAAACTGTTCAACACACAAGTGCTATTCATTGACGAACACTAATTTATTACAAACATTGTTTTTAATCTGTAAATAAAACAATGAATGAATACTAATAATATTAACTAGTACAAAATTTATAGGCAAACCAAAACATAGAAAAGTAATCACGAGTAAGCTTGTGTTTTATGATTATTTTTAATATTATAGATAGTTATCAGGATTTTAGTTTAAACGTGGGAAAAACGTTTTACATTATATTATTGTTTGAAAGTCTAAGTTAATTTTATTAATTAATTTATTAAATATTATTATATTAATTTATTAAATATTATTTTTGTCCATACAAAATAAAGTAAAAATTAATTTCTTTCTGTTTATAATAAACTGTTGACTGTACAACGGATATGATGGCCATGGTTTTAGTTATTTAATATAGAGAAATGGTATTTTGATGTATAAAGTCAACGTAACTGGGTAAAATAGCAGTATGTAATTCATTCAAATAATTAATAATGAACGAAACCTTGAATCGATTGTGCCAAATTAAAGCAATGGACATGTATGATAATGAATATTATGGTGTGAGAATTGGCAGGTTTAATATGGGAAAAGGCTATAGCAATAAGGTGTAGAAATCCACGACTTGGAAAAAAGCCAATTATATAGCATCGATATCAAAGTAATATTATTTTGTCAGAGCTGTAAAAATATTGTACACAATATTTGGCAATCATTGCACTAGAATCACTTCAACAGTTGAAGTTTGTTTATTCTTTAGCGCAGTATAACCTACAGCTTAAAATGCAATTTAAATGGAATTTCTTTAAGTCAAGCAATGTTGTATGAGATGTTTTTAAACTTTGTATATATAAAGTGAAATTATTCACTCGTAGGCGTACGGTGCAATCTAAAACCTGACAATGTAACTGGTAAAGGAAGATGCGAAGAAAGAGGTGCTCCTTTATCTCTGAAGTGTGTGCTCGAGCATCGTTAAGTAGGCTACAGCCCTGTACGCCGTTGACGAGGCTTCGACATTTTCATTAATTGTACGTAAGACCCCGTTGTGATACTGCAGAACCGGGCCGAGCCCGGCCTAAATTACGGTACTCGGCATCCAAATTTTGTGCGTATGTTTATACATATATACATACATATATACATACATATATACATATACATATTATACATATATTTATATATATGGTTGGCTCGACCCCGCTTATATCGTAAAACCTTTGCGTTTACAATGACAATCAGGCCGGGGTTGGCACGGCCTCACTGTAAACGTGGTCTTAGATCCCGCTTACAGTGACGGGTGGGGCCGGGCTGATCCTGGCCTAATTGTCACTGTAAACGCTGAAAAGGCCAATTGTAGTGCTCAAAAAGCCAATTGCGGTGCAAAAAGCGGCCCCGCATTTTGACTTCCTCTGGAGGTAGTAAACGACCCGGTCCCGACCAGGTCGGCCTTTTTCTCACTGTAAACGCAAGCTGGGCCAACTACGGTACCAAATTGAATGGTGTCGAAAACGAGTCGGGAACGAGTTGAATTGTGGATGAGTTAACTTGGAGACGGGTTTTCTATGGATGAGTCGAGAACGAGTTGAATTGTGGACAAGTTGACTTGGAGACGAGTGTTCTTTGGATGAGGGTTTAGGGACGAGTTGACTTGGAGACGGGTTTTCTGTGAATGAGTCGGTTTGGGGACGACTTCGGCTACTGATTTAAGAAAGTGCCATGGATATTTCTTAATTAGGACTATACTGTACCTGGATAAGTTAAAGGTAGCACATGGCCTATTTAACAAATATGCCTAATTTAAAAACTAATGGATTATACAACTTAAATAAATTTTAAACAAAATAGTTAGAAATACGATCAAACATTGTACTCTGTTATCATACACTCAATGGCGCCAGAGGCAAAGGCAGTTCCGATTCATCGGTTCAGTGGCGAACACATTAACACAAAATATCGATTCTTTATGGAAATCTCAATGTGTACGTCGTTGAAAGTACTGCCCATTTTTAAGCATTAAAGTGGTATTAACTATTTGGCAATTTTCTTCGCATACGATTACGTAATGTATTTTAGTTTCACTATCATAATATAAAACTTATTACACTCGTAATTCGTGCTTCTGTCAGCATAGACGAACACGATCATTTTCATTCTGAAACCTTAAACGAATCAGTACCTTGAATGAAATATATCTGCCAGCTACTGCCAGGATACAGTGTCTCATGCACGATTTTGTTGTCTGTTCCTTGATATACTCAATATTCCGCACTAGTTTCTAAAACACAAATTTAAAAGCAGCATTTGTAGGTCAACATTAATAAAACTATGTCCATCAAACCTTAAACCTGATTTACAATGACCTATTGAAATTGTATCTCGGGTAAATCTAAATATTAGCAATCGATTTACATGTCTAAGCAAACCATTTGATATAACAGTGTCTAAATTGGTGCATCTAAAAACAACTTAATAATCTAAAAACTCAAGAATCTATATATTTGAGGTATAAATTGCGATGAGTATCAGAAAAATAAAAAGACAACACAAGAAATCTACTCACTTGCTACAACAGCTTGTCAGAGGCACAAGAGATACACTGTACTTACTACAGCAGGTTGTTAGAGGCACAAGATATACACTATACTTGCTACAACGGTTTGTCAGAGGCACAAGATATACACTGTACTGACTACAACAGTTTGTTAGAGGCACAAGAGATACACTGTACTTGCTACAACAGTTTGTCTGAGACAAGATATACACTGTACTTGCTACAACAGTTTGTCAGATATACAAAAGGTACACTGTACTTGCTACAACAGTTTGTCTGAGACAAGATATACACTGTACTTGCTACAACGGTTTGTCAGAGGCACAAGATATACACTGAACTCTTACAGCAGTTTGGCCAAGATAAAAGAGATACACTCGAAATGCTACAACAGGTTGTCAGACACAAAAGTTACACTTTACTTGCTACAGAAGTTTGTCTGAGACATACGATATACACTGTACTTGCTAAAACAGTGTGTCAGAGGCACATGCGATACACTGTACTGACAACAGCAGTTTGTGATAGGCACAAGAGATACACTGTACTTGCTACAACAGTTTGTCTGAGACAAAAGATATACACTGGACTTGGTACAACAGTTGGTCAGACACAAAATGTACGCTGCACTTGTTACAACAGTTTGTCAAAAACAGAAGCGATACATTTGACTTGGTACAACAGTTTTGTCAGAGACACAAGAGATACACTGTACTTGTTACAACGGTGTGTCAGAGGGACAAGATATACACTGACTTCTTACAGCAGTTTGGCAAAGACACAAGAGATACACTGGACATACTACAACAGTTTGTCAGACACAAAAGTTAAACTATACTTGCTACAACAGTTTGTCAGAGGCACAAGAGATACACTGTACTTGTTACAACAGTTTGTCAAAGACACAAGAGATACACTGTACTTGCTACAACAGTTTGTCAAAGACACAAGACATACACTGTAATTGTTACAAAAGTTTGTCAGACACAAAATGTACACTGTACTTGCCACAACAGTTTGTAAAAGACACAAGAGATACACTGTTCTTGCTACAATAGTTTTTAGAGGCACAAACTGGACACTGTACTTGCTACAACAGTTTGTCAGATATACAAAAAGTACACTGCTACAACAGTTTGTCAAAGACACATGTTAGACACTGTATTTGCTACAGCAGTTTTTTAGAGGGACAAGAGGTACACTTTTCTTTTTTACAGCAGTTTGTTAGATAGACAGAGATATACTGGTCTCGTTACATCAGTTTGTCGAACACACAAGAGATACACTGGTTTTGTTATAGGAGTTTGGAAGATGCACAATACTACACTGGATTTGTCACAACAGTGTGTCAGACACGCAAGTGATACACTAGTATTCTTTCAGCTCTTTTTCAAAAACACAAGAAATACACTAGACATGACACATCAGTTTGTTAGATACACAAGAGATACACTGATCTTTTTACAGCAGTTGGAAAGAGAATACACTTGCCTTGCTATTAGTTTCTAAAATTGGCACACTGGAATTGTTTGTTACAGTAGTTCGTTAGACATACACGAAATACACTGGACATGATAAATACAACAGTTGGTTAGAAAGATAAAAGATATACTGGACATTTGCATTGGCCTTGTTACAACAGTTTTTTAAACATAAAAGGGATACACTGATCTTACAACAGTTTCTCAAACAAATAATATATACACTGGTATTACAACAGAGTTTTAAACACACAAGATATACACTGGTATTACAACAGAGTTTTAAACACACAAGATATACACTGGTATTTAAACAGAGTTAAACAAACAAGATATACACTGGTATTACAACAGAGTTTTAAACACACAATGGTATTACAACAGTGTGTTTAACCATGGAGCTATAAAATTTAACACACACGAGATACACTGGTATTGAGACAGTATGTTTAACACAGCAGAGATACATTGAACATACAACACTGTGTAGACCACACATGGGATACACTGGACTTGTTATAACAGTGTGTCGACCACACACGGAATACATTGGAATTGTTATAACAGTGTGTCGACCACACACGGAATACATTGGAATTGTTACACAGGTTTGTCGAATACACAACAAAATGTACTGATCTTGATCTAACAGTTTGTTTCGGAAAATTCCATTGCCTCTCGTGCGCAATCTCAAATTGAAAGTCTTTTTTATTTGTGAAGCCAGTTGCCTTCTTTCTACAATGCCGTATCTTTTCTGTCAAACCGTTTCACTCCCACCCCTCCTTGTGGTCCGTATTCGCTAATACGATTTTAATTCTTGTTCTTTTGTCATATTCCTTACACAAGTCCATATACTGAAAATTGTCTTCTGAGCAAAGAGTTTCTGGTCATTCACTGCCCGCCATCCTTTATAGTCCTTTCCAACTTTGTAATTGCTGTTGGAGCTTTCATTTCAGTTTCCACGGACTTCTTTCACAAACTTTGCTTCAGTGAAACATGTTCCTTGTCCGTCGGGAACGTTTCAGCAGAACGTATGGCTATCTGGCAGGAAAGTTTCTTTGATACTGATTCAGATGTTTTTTTTTATTTGATACTTGGTAGAGGCATGGCATACAGATGCAGTGTGTGTTCTACTTATGGCAACTTACAGGTGGTGCAATGTGTCACCGGAGCGTGAGTTTTTCAGGCTGTTTCCATTTTAACCCTGCGAAGTAACTACCCATGCTGACTTTCAAAACTAATATTATTAACAACATCATGCCATTTCCATGACCAAAACGTGATTCAGCACAAAAGTAAAATCGATTTTTATGCCCACTGGCAATATAGTAATCAAGAAAAATGAAACTAAAATAAAAGGAAACAAAAAAATGAACGTTCGCCACAATATTTTATTAACTCGTCTCGACTATTAAAAGTGACCGCTACGCTAATTATAATTTGAATTATGATGTTAATAATAATGATGATGATGATGATGATGATGATGATGATTATGATGATGATGATGATGATGATGGTGATGGTGATGATGATGATGATGATGATAGGCCTAATGATGATCGTTCGAAGATGTAGGTGAGAGGACGACGTGCCTCCACAACCACCCCCCCCCCCCAAAAAAAAAACAAAGACCACATTACTTTTTAAATACTTTTTAAAAAGTAATATATACTCCAAGATGCTCTCTATGAACGTCTAGAGACATACTACTTTACAAAATGTTCTATGGGAGGATAATCCTCCCCTCCCAAACCCACCCGTGGCGTAGTCAGTATTTCCATGTCCACCTCCCCACTTAAACATGGATGTGCGCCGATGATGATGACGATGACGACGACGACGATGATGACGACGACGATGATGATGATGATGATGATGAAGAAGAGAAGTTTTAGATGCATAATTGATCGCAGTTTTGTCATCATAGGCAGGCTTGAAGGAGCTCCAAGCTATCCGTCTGACGGTTCAGCCCACAGCACAGTGAATATCAGCAATTAAACCAACAGAGGTAAATGTCTGTTCATCATCGGTTGTGGACAGCCGGTAGGTCTTTCTATTGTATACTTGCCAACTCTCACGCATTATGCGTGAGTCTCACGCATTGGAGCCTATTTTGGACGTCTCGCGCATAATTTTTTTCTCACGCATTAGCAGAATTCTCACTCAAAACAGTTATTTCAATAGTTTTTCCCACGCATGAAACAATAATATTGCAGTGTGACCCCCAAAACGGTGGTAATTTAAGACAGAATTGTTAAAAAAAAAACGGTCAGATGACGTTTTTTTTTTTTTGTTTATCAGATGAAAATGAAAGAAAATGTGACCCAATACTGGAGGCGGGGTTTGTCTCACGCATTCGAGCAAAAAAAAGTTGACCGGGTAATACCATTGTGGAAATCAGATGTGGATATCAGGATTGTTACTTTATTGAAGGGTGTGTGTGTGTGGGGGGGGGGGGGGGTACTCCCATTGATTTTCACAAGTATAAAAAGTCGCATATCTCCTTGATTAGCGTCTTGGTGGCCATACCCACATTTATCAGACCAGCACGTTGCCCGGATTACAATGTCAATTTCAGGGTGGGGGAAACCCGTCACCTCACCCCCAAACCCTTTAAATATTCCCATGGGGTGGACGAATTTTAGAATTTCCGTCTTGTTGATTTCCTCAAATATTGGAATAAATGTATTGTAAGAAAGTGTAATACCTACTCCAAACACGCCATCATGACATGATTTAATATTTCGACAGAAATTATTTCATCATCAGGAAACTCATTGTACATCTATACACAGCTACGTATTATTAAACATCTTATAGTTCATCAT
This sequence comes from Nesometra sesokonis, assembly GCA_025631205.1. NCBI lineage: Eukaryota > Metazoa > Echinodermata > Crinoidea > Comatulida > Antedonidae > Nesometra > Nesometra sesokonis. The sequence continues at coordinate 8,164 of JAOTQE010056235.1, forward strand.
AATAATAACAAGAATTGTTTATATGTAATGTATTGTGAGGTGGAATGCAATGTAAAACTGATTAATACTCTATTGTGTGTTGAGTATAAACCTGTTTTACAACCTCCATTTTAATATGTTTAATCACAATGCTTTTCCGTGAATGGATGTTGAGTACTAATCTTGTTTCGTAGTAAAACAAATACTCACCCACACCAGGAAGAGGGTATTTTAATCGGAATCTAAACCGTTCGTCTTTATACTTTGTAAAGTACTCAAAATATTTAACAAGTCGATCCGACAATAAGACGTGGAAAGCTGCACACAGCATAGATAAACAAAGTTAATCCTTAAAACCTTTGTACATGCGATCAAGCATTAGACTAATAATATTATTTGAAATTAAAAATAGAATAACATTTAATATAAAGTGATGCATAAGCTAGCATCAGTTGTCGGTCAGTGTCACTCCCCAACTGTTCTTGCACTAAAAAAAAACAAAAAACAAAAAACAAATCAAAAGAAAAGAAAGACATGTATGTCTTCTAAAAGAAATATTTTATTATTATTAAAAAATAATATTGTAATGAAATTATATATAATAAGTATACAGTACAGTATGTAGTAAACAGAAATGAAATAAAGGTGGGTGCAAATCCCACAAAATAGAAAAAAAAACTGTTCTTGCACTATCCAACAAAACCGGGTTAGCTGAGCACTATTATTCAAACGCCTAAAATAGGACTATACACGGCGATTGAAGTGCAGCTACTGATCAAAAGCTATATAAGGAAGATCAGCGAGCATATGAAGCGATTCTGCGTCTTGCTTGCTTTTTAACATCACCTGCTATGCAAATTTCTCATATCTGCGACTACGCCTGAGGCGAAAGTCGCCGAGCGTGCCTGAGGCGTTATTCGGAATTTGCATAATCCTACAATTAAATATAATATATTGTATACAGTTTTAACAGCGAAGTAAGCATTTACCAGTGTATTTATAATGATATTATATTTCAATTTTAATGTTGATATATTACCAGTTGATAATTAATTGTTTCATATCTCGTAGATATTTAAAGTGACACCCATACAATGCTGATTTTTAGAAATGATATATGGAAAGAACAAAAACGCAAACAGTCACAAACGTGCGTGACAAGACCGACAGACCGGCAGACAGACAGAAACATAGACAGACATACATTTTTGAAAAGCTGTTTATGGAGACGCTTTCGGCGTCTAAAAATTATTGAGCTAATTACTTTAAATTTTCATACTATTTCAGGGTTGGAGTTTGTTGGGTTGTTTGTTTATTTTCCACATACTGTACATACAAATTTCTTATACATGTAATTGTTTTACAAATGAAAAGTACTGTATGTGGATGGTAGTCAAAATAAGTCAAAACAGACTTTAAGCGATGACTACCATTCACAAAAAATTAAATTAAGGTTTGGAACTGATACTACTGTACGTAGATTACATAAAAGCCCGTTTCTGATTAAAATGATGATGCCTAAGAAATGGATTTCTCTCTTCTCAAACTCAAAACTTTGCTTGAATAACTGTCATCAAGAGCGGATTCAGAATTCCGTTAAAGGGAAGGTGGAACACTATTTCCGACAGACCCCTTGTTTTAGTTTCACTTTTTCTTTTGACTTGATGATGTTGATGATGATGTTGATGATCACAATCATGATGATGATTATAATGATTGGAGGAACCATCACTTATAAACTTATAAAATTAATATTCATGAACTTTGTTCTTTGCATTTTCCTATTTATCAATGTTGTTTTGTTTTTAGTCAAATCGTTCTTAACGTATAGGCCTAATTTAATAACGTTTTGACAAGTCATTCTGGCTTCTGTACGCCCTGCTGTATTGGCTGTATTTCTGTTTTTTCTTTGTTTGGTTGTTTGTTGTTTTTTATTTGTTTAATAAAAGGAAAAAAACATAGTGCATGCCTTTTAACACTACTACCGCTTTTTAAATTTTTTCTACCGACTGCCGTAACAAATTAGGTATGTATTTATACCGTCTACCAAGGTATTTCTACCGCTCTCACAAAATAAAATGTATTGATAATATAAGGCCTACATACAATAGAATCAACTTAATGGTATTTCTTCAAAAAAAGTTGGTCAAGATGACATAAAAATAAATGAAAACAGGAAAATTACCGCAGTTGGGGCAAATAACCTTTTTTTTTGTTTGATAAAATCAAAACATAGAAGATGTGGTCGCTGGGGTCACTATTCTATATTATAAATGTTGAAAATTAGTTTTCCCGTACCTACTGCCTATGACAGTGACCAGGTAGACTGCGCTATTGACGTCCCATACTCACTTATTTTGGTTTAAACATTAAACAATTAAAATAAGTGAGTATGGGACGTCAATAGCGCCTTAAAAGAAATCAAGCAATAAAAGTGAATAAACCCGAACGTAAGGTCTGTGAGACAAGCAAGCGTTCCAGATGCGTCCATCTAAATCCACCCCTGGTGTAGACACTACCATAGCTATAACAAATCATAATGGTTGGCTATTAAATGTTGTGGAAAATAAAGTAGCCAGGTTCCACATATTGTTTTTAACAAATAATTATTATCAAGGGCGGATTTAAGGGGGACCGGGCCGGCCCCCTTTTGGAAAGTAAAATATATCAATATTATTTATATTAGTGAGGTTTCGCAAACTTACGAAGTACGATAACGAAAACGGATACGTCACACTTCCATTTTTTAAAATTGCTAAATGTGTTAAAAACATGTCAAGATTTCTACCTACGAAGTGTTGATGATCGTCTTAAATACAGTACAGTACTGACCAACTGTGACAGATATTAAAGACGTTCTACTCAATCGTTACAATAATTTATGACGTATCAGTTTTCGTTTTCGTATTTCGTAAAGTTGCGAAACCTCGCTATTGTCTATCATGGGTGACGATTTGTGGGGGACAGGGGGACACGTCCCCTCCCCACTTTTCAATGTGGTGGGGGGGGGGGCATGATATCAATTGTCCCCCACTTTTTTTGTAAATGTATGAAAAAAAATGCAAAAGTTGAAAAAAAGCGGTAAACCTTTCATCTTTTTATCAATAAAAATATTGTATAATTGACCCTAAAAATAGATATACAAACGGAGAAATGACGTTTTTTTTTTGCTTGTCAAAACCAAATCGGAAACCACGTCCACATGGACCTTCCTCGTTGCGCGCGTCACCATTGCAACTTCTTGTCTCTGCCCCCCCCCCCCACTTTTCAACTCAAACCGAAACGAAAATATTCAGCTAGAATTGATCCCTTAACACGCCCCTGATGCCATTTCAGGACATCTAAAGTCCAACATTTCCCGGACCTCCTTAGAACTTTTACTTTCTACCGCCTACCCCTTTTCCAATAGTCTGCATCCGCCCCTGATTATTATATTTTTTAACTTAGAAGTTCCTCATTTATTACATGCGAGTATTATTGTAAACATTTCCGATATATTCAGTTGTTAATACTTTCCTTATTATGTTTTTTATAACGCCAAGTTTCCGCGTTTCTGTTTTTAGTTTAAGTTCAACTTATCTACGGAGGCCCAGATCAAACAGGGTTGGTTTTCCCTGGGGCCGTGCACAGTTCAAAATACAATATAACAATAACAAAATGTAAAGATAAAATATGGTATAAAAATAATATATCAATAGGTACTTTTCGCCGAAAAACGTTAACTTTAACGAATGACGTCAATATTTGTTCAGTGGGAGGAGTTGCGTTAACAACTACGGAAATTTCTACATTTAAAGGGCAGGTCCACCCCAAAAATATCTTCCTAATATGTTTTAGTTTATCATAAAAAGTATTTTCAGCCTTGTTTTTGAATTTTTACGATTCATTTTACCTATCATAATTTTTGGTGTTCAAATTACAGGATAAAATCCCTATTCTTTTACATACAAATTGTCTGAAATAGGGGTATTTTAAATAAATTGTGAAAAATCAATGGCCATTCTACAAATATAAAAGTACTTTTCTTGTGTGTTTTAACCAGAATTGTTCATTTCTGATGTTTTTATATACAGTAGTGTAAAGTAGCCATTTTTAGTTGATAATAAAAATTACTCACTTTGCTATTTTGTGTGTAAAAGAATAGGGATGAAATCTTGCATTTATTTTTATATTATTTTTAAAAATTCATGAGACTCAAGGGGAAAAAATCCTAAAAATTCCCAAATAGGGCTCAATATAGGCCTACTTTTTATGATTAACTAAAACATATAATGAAAAGTAATTTTTTGGGTGAACCTGCCCTTTAACGTGCTCGGTAGAACATCAGTTAGTTACGTTTTACGTAAGTCCAGTGCATGCGCACTTCGATTTGTTTACAAAGGGGGCGGAGCTTACCGCGGAGCTAATGTTAAAGATAACGTTGACGTTCGACGGCGAAATCTACCTACTATCTTACAGTACTATATAAGATTTTAAAAAATATATAAAAATATAAAGATTAAATTTGGCCTAATTTTAATTTAAATAAACGTAGAGGCTATCTAGATGTAGGCTACAAACTAAGGTTCGGACATCAAGCTCATTTGTATGATAAATTGCGTATTTTGTATTCGGTATAGGTAGAGTGGTAGGATAACGTTTGAAACCTTTGCCGCAAATTATATTTGTTCGAACAGAAACTAAAAATATTTAGAAGATAGGACGGTAACATGGTGTTGAGAATTTATACACAAATATATTATTCAGATTAAAATTATGACTTTCTGATATAGTTTTCCATGGTCCCTAACTTTTCTGCTAGATGTATCCCAGGTTGTCCCACAAATTATTCTACCTGCTCTATTTTCGATTACTTGTAATCGTTTGGCTTTTTTTGCACCACAGTTTATATATTTTGAATCTGATCAGTCCGACTTGAATATTTATCTATAATCACACCAAGATATTTTGATCAACCATATTAAATTAATACTATTGATATTTACAGATAAAAAAATATTTAAAGTGCTTAGTCTTTGTCTTGAACCAAGTGAATGAAGAATTCAGACTTTTGTATATATACAAAAGTCTGAATTCATTCTACTTCCTAGTCATTTGTTACCGTAACTCTTGATAAGTCATCAATTAAACAGGCTATCCATCTGATCAAGTAACTAAGGGCCCCTTCGGACGAGAATCGGAAAAAAGAAACCTAGGGTAAAATTCCGATTTTTATGCAAGGGTATATGTCCGTTCGGGCAAAACTCTGATTTAAAAGACCGGATGACTAGAAAAGGACTAATGATATAGGCGATGTGGTAACTTTATGCTTATTTATGCTAGTGTAATTGCTTTTAGGCCTACTGTAGATTTTATAAAATGGTACATTTTTACCAAATAGCGAGAGACGGCACTGATCGCCGCAATTTTATTGGAGCAACCTTATGCGTTATTGTTTCTAACGATCTCTAACGTTCATGCTCTAACAAATAAAAGGTTTTAAGGTATTGAAAATAATTATGATTACCAAAAAACCCACTATACTACTCTATAAACACAAAACATACTCCCATGTTCAAATCGAGTAAAACATTGGAGAAGCGATTAAAAACAGATTAAGTAGTAAAAAAAAAAAGGTTTACCGCACGAAAAATAGCCAGTTAAGGCCGATTCCCACTGAACGTTGAGACAAGCGAATTCTTGAGCGTCACGCGTCAAGCGAAACAAGTTGACCATGGATCAACTCTTGCGAATTTGCTCGCGAACCTATGATTCAGCCGCACGCATCGCATTTCGACGCTTGTTCGCGTCTAGTAGAATCGGGCTTTAATTGCAGGGTTGGCATGTCAGGCTGTTTCGGTGTTAAATTCACAAACGGCCTGGAACTAACACCCATTAGGAAATTTTAAATCGGTAAATAAGGATGTAAAACGCTAAAAAAACAAAAAAGTCGCCTGAACGGGCCCAAATAATTAACGGATATTCTTTGTGACTGTTGGGAAAGTCTATGGTTAGCCATTGGGGCCATAGTGAAAACGCCGTAAATACAATGATAGCGCCGTTGACTATATAACAAGCGGCGTAACGCAAACAATATTTAACCAACCACATGCTTTGGATAATTCCAGAAGGGCCATAATGCTTACGCCGTTAAAGCACCATAAAAACGCCGTGAATATAATTGGATAGTCTTGGTTCAAGACGGTGATTCAGTTTAATTCGTGAAAGACGATTAAAAGGCACCCATTGCGTTCCATAGCAGGTGGATCGTCATACCTTTCTGATTAACGACAAACCTCACACCACTAAACTTTATCATCCGTTGGTGGCGCACTTTATTAAAACAATTAAAATAAATATACAGACTTGGAGCAAGTCTAATAATTGGAGCGCCGTAATAATGAATAAAGCGCCGTCGTAATATCTACTTTTGACCAATCACAGGCTTAGAATGAAGCCAGCGAGGACATAATGTTCACGGCGTAAGGTATTAGTTGTAGCGTTTAATCGTGTAGAAAACGCCGTCATGTTGTTCATTTATAGCCAATTAAATGTTTAGAACGACGACCGTCGGGGTCATATTACGGCGTAATTGTTCAGTAAGAAAAGGTACACCGCAATGATAATCTGGCGTAAGGGACACATTTTTAGCCAATCATATTACGTCTTCTGAGTATATAGATTTTCTTGTAATGGTAGGCTATAGCCTAGCCTGTACATCACATTGTTTCGTGGGGAGCTAGCGAGAGACAAAAAGTGTACAGACCTAGGCCTAAGTTTAGCCCCCACAGTTCCATGCCAAGTCATTCATTGACGGTTTGTAGTAGCAGCTACAAACAGAGATGCAATGTGATTGGTCAATAGTGTGACCCTTGTGCCATCTAGACAAGGCATCGCTTTTATTAAAACACTTAACCTAAGCCTGTGATTGGTCAAAAGTAGATTTTACGACAGCGCTTTATTCATTACTACGGCGCTCCAATTATGTTCACGGCGTTTTTATTGCCCTTACGTCGTTTCATTGCGATAATTAACGGCGTAAACATTATGGCCCTGCTGGAGTTATCCAAAGCCTGTGATTGGTTAACTACTGTTGACATTACGCCGCTTCAGCGGCGCTATCGTGGTATTTACGGCGTTTTCCCTATGGCCCCAATGACTAACCATAAAAGTCAGAGGGCAATTCATAGTTTACAAAAACATTTTTGAATGTGAATTGAACCTAATGAAATTGAGGCCAGGTACATGGACGGATACAGCGCATAGTCCTTATTGAAACTTTTCACCAGTTTTTATCATTTGCTCATGAACTCAGCGAACCAAGGTCACATCTCTCTAGCCGATAACAGCGATTTTTTTAATTGGATATATTTTATATCGAGGCTTAGAGCCAGAACTGCCTATGTCCAAATAGGTAATTCAATATATTTTTTGGACAGATGTGTCTAATTCCATACTTTCAATATAGAAGGCACCAGAGAGAGCCACAAATGTTTATGTCCATTTTATAAAATTTGTTTTCAGCCAGAACTGTCTATGTAGATTGTTTTGGTTGCATTATTTGATTTTTAGATATACTGTAATATGAAATATTAAAACTTATTTTTCTCAAAAAAAGGAATTTTGGACATAGGCACTTTTGGCTCTAAGCACTCGATATTTTCTATTTATTTTCCGATAAAATTATCCAACCAATCATACCAAGTTTTATATCAGATTCAAGCTCATTAAATTCCCTCCAAGAATCCGTTAGAGTCAGCACGAACAAAAAAATAGCTTACGGTTGAGAGAGTATTAACCGAGCTTGAAACGGACAAAAACCTAAGATTTTAACAAATTCCCTATCTAAATCGGCTTGAGGAAGTTTTCCAATAAAACTGTGGAAAATATTTCAAATTATTATTCATAGATAAATAAAATAATTTTTTCTAAACGGCCGTTTGGGCCATTACATGAAAATCATAAAATGCTTAAAAACGTAATTTTCGCTAAAAAAATGATCTCCAATAGTATGTTAGCACGTAAATGATTAAATGATAGGCACACAGTGTGCAAAAACTTATGTATTCCGTGCAAATAGTCTGTCAAGTCAAAAAAGTGGAGGGGTGGGGGCATGACTCCCTCTGGTACTCGCTGGTTGTCGCTTCGCGTCGTTCTTTGAAGCCTAGATGTGCCCAGTTATCGGTGGACCTCTGCGCGCATGGAAATAGGCCTATGTCTTTTTATTTGTCTTTCTTGCACATTAAAGTTAAGTCTGTAGCCAGGTTTTTTTATCTGAACTTTCTTGTCGCTAACCCAAGCGTCATAATCGCTTTAAATCGCTTGATTTGCGAGTAGTGTGCTGCTCACTGAACAGTAAAATAACATTGTTTAAACAGACATTTAAAAATATAAATTAGCCATTCATTTCCCCTTTACGACTATACAAAAACATTGTTTTAAAGAGGAACTCCAAGACTAGTACCGTAGGCCTACTAATTATATTATACACTGTTTTTCTTTTGTCTTTTTTGGATATCTCCCACTTTTATTTCAATTCATTTTGGCATTTTCATTTAACATTGTTTTATTACATAGTAGATCATGTATAACGCTCTCGATTCTTTACAAATATTATAGTATTGACCTATTACAAGGGCGCATCCAGGAGGAATTGGCAAAGGGGGTGCTCGAACATGGGTTTGATTTTGACAAGCAAAAAAAAAACCCCATTGGCACGTTGGTGGCTCACAGCAGTGCCCTTTTCTTCTGAAGATGGTGCTTTTATTTCCAATGAAGGGGATGGCTCGAGGCCCAAAATTTTGTATCATAATTTTATTGTTTTTTGCCTCCGAAGGGGGTGCTCAAGCACCCTGGACACGCCAGTTTCATAATAATTATATATTAGGCCTACGTCTCATTCAATACATCAACTAAAAGTAGATTCGTTTAGAAGGGAACGTAGAATATCTCATGTAACTTTACATTTTACATAATTTTCTTGAATTTTATTAAAAATTTATAATTATATAAGGTACACTTTGTACAACAAGACGACATGGCCATAATGAACTAAAAAGTTGAAAGTAGAAAGAAATGCAATATTATGCTTATCACCAACATGTTTGTTAAATAATTCAATACTTTTGTGTGTATCTTTATATAGGCAGGATATTATATAGTATTCTGCTGCGATGATGTTTACTTCCACTTCATTTAGTTTAATTAAAAAACTCATTGTACGAGCCTGAAGGCTCATAGGGCTGAAACTTATTTCCAGTTTCAGTAGTATGAAGTGGTGAGAGAATCTCATTTTTATATAATTTTTCATGAATTTTATTAAAAATGTAATTATATAAGGTACACTTTGTACAACAAGAAGGCTGCCATAATAAACTAAAATTAGAAAGTAGAAACAAATGGAGTATTTATGCTTATCCCTAGCATTTTGTGAAATAATTTTCTTAAGTAATACTCTTCTTAGTACTCCAACCTCCCCTCCCAAACCCACCCCCTGGCGCAGTCAGTCTTTCTTGTCCCTTGGTGCTCCCCTGCATCCGCCACTGGAGTTCTGAATTGGACACTCATCAGGCAGTTTATTATGAATCTTGGCTTGTCCACAGTAAATGGTTGCGATGATGTTCACTCCTCCGGTATAAAGTGTTGCCCCGATGGCTTTTCATTTAGTTTGATTAACATAAGTAACCTTCTTACCTCTAATCAATCTGGTTTTCGCCCTTTTGAAAAACGAACCCAAAAGGTATCTTTTGAAAATGTCTTTCTTCTCCCCTGATTCTCTGTTATGGTATTCCCCAGGGATCCACTCTTGGCCCCCCTTCTTTTTAACCTTTTTGTTAACAACCTCCCTAAAATTCCTGAACACTCTGTAACTGATATGTACGCTGAAGACACAATGTTTTATGTTAATGGGAAATCACTACAAGAAATAAACACAAAACTTGAACATGATTTAAATACAATTGCACACTGGCTTAATGCTAATAAACTAATTTTAAATAGGCCTAATGACAAAACTGAGGTGATGATCATTGGTACACTTCAGCGGCTTCCTAATAAATCTCTAACAATTACAATCTCTAATCAACAAATTAAACAAGTCATTACGCACAAACATTTAGGAATGCACATTGATAACAAACTTACTTGGCAAACACACACCAGAAAATTGACTTCACTACCCACACACCTCATTTTGCTAATCTTCTAATATTAACTTTGAAATATCCCAGCAAACATAAGTATAATTAAAACAAAACAACTAAATACTAATAGAAAAGGAACTCTGATTAATAAATGAGCCCATGATTGCTGGAGGTCACCAACAAGTTGACGCACTTGTTGCTTCGTTTCTTCTAATCTATATGAATTTTCGATAACGTAGTGTGCAAGTTGTTTTTTCTTCTCCAACGGCATCTGTGAATGTATTCTCTTGAGGGCGTCCTCCTTGGACAGATCATTCCTTTGTATGAGACGCTGAAGTTGTGTGTTTTTATCACTGTAATGTATACAAATATATGTTTTACTTCATTCTTGCAATGAAAAGGTTGTGTTTAAATGAATAAAAGGCAATGTATAATAGTAACACTAAAGTTGGTAGTTGGTTGTCTACAAGCAATCTAACCACGGGCCGTGGTTCAATCCGAACCAAATGATGGCAGGAGTGGATTTAGGCGGGGAGGGGGATTTTCCCCCATTATTGCCAAAACGTAATTGCATCCCCCTTATATTAGGAGCGCGCCGGGCCTAAAAATTGACCCTTAAAATAAATAGATACACATATGGATCATGCAAACCACAAACAGGGTACCAGAACACACAAAATGGGAAAAAAATTCTGGATTATGCTCATGACTAAACTCTACTATCCAAGGCTCTCATAATGCGTCTTAAGCCCCTTTCACACAGAAAATACCGCAATGTCATCATAACCATGCCGGCAATGCATTACTGCCAGTCAAACCCATTCACACAAAATTCTGTATGAAAGGATCTAATGGAATGGCGTAAAATTGGCAGTCTTTATTAAGAGTCATGTTTTTATGAATATTTACAACTTTGAAAGCCGGCATTATACAGTGGATCCTCACATACATTGCGCCTAAATGCTAATATAATGGTAATATGTCTAGAGTCTGAGGCAGTCTGACAAATGCCGGCACTGTGACGGCATTGACTGGAAAGTATCCTTTCAATGTTGGCATCGGGAATTACTGCAACTGTGTGAAAGGTGTTTTAGCTTATAAGCATGATTTATATTCTGTAGTTGACAAGTTCCTTGTAGTAGGATGTAAATAAAATAAAACACAAGTTATTTATTGTTTTCAATAATGTTTCCTTAATTTTAAAATAAAACAACTGTGCATTCTATATTAATAAATTATTGAGGGAAAAAAAAAGAGGATGATTGAAATTTTCTTCATTGCAGTTTGGTTTATTTGAACACTGCATATACTGCATATACTTCATACCCTTTGAAAAAATAACACTCTCCAACTAGGTGGGTCTACCATGTTACATTACTAGGAAGATCTACCTAGCAGGACAGTAGTGTTGTTGGTACCTTAGAGTCATTAAGTGATTGTTGTGATACACTCTCCAACTAGGTGGGTCTACCATGTTACATTACTATGAAGATCTACCTAG
>JAOTQE010056246.1:0-19759 GCA_025631205.1 Nesometra sesokonis
TTTCAAATCGGATCGCATATAGCGAATTTATGGCCAAAAACAAGTTTTTTGGCGGCCATTTTGAATTTTAATAGTTTTGGCATGAAGGAGTGGTTGGCCGTCGTGGTTCCCGCAATTTTTGAAATCAGCATACTCAAAAACCCCCAAGGGACAAATTTCCATGCTTCTTTCCAGAAATGCACACCTAGGTCCAGTATTGTCACATATCCGCCCCACTATACCGCCCGTATGTCCGAGAAAAGAGTAACAAATGCGTATCTGTATCGGTATACATTGTTCTCCTTAGATGTTTAAATCATTGGCCTGTTGTTACTTAGGCCTATCTAAAAATTAATGCGTTTGAAAATAAATAATAATAAATTATACGTACATTCTGCACACTGGATTCCAGTATAGCACGGATCACATATACAACGAAATTGACAGCCGGTTGATATACATAGACCGTTACCATTACACCGATTTAAATTATCAGCACATGGATCTCTATCTAAAATTAAACCACAAAACTACCATAGTTAAAAATAATTTAAACAGACATTCAAAATTAATTAAATTGTTAACCAATCTATAATATACAAGGCCCAAAATTCTGGTTAAATCACTTCAGAAAACAATGTTGATTTATTTAGTTGACAGTAACTATAGTATATATAGTATACTTTCACTAAGATAATGTTAAACATCTTCTCATTCAGCAAAGACAATTGTAACAAAGTTCAAATTCTTTTTGATTTGCTACTAAGATTATATTTAGGACAAATATTGGCATCAACATAATAAAAAAATTAAACACACAATGATAAAGAGCAGGAAGAAATAATACATTAAGTTGATAAATAGGCCTAAATCTCTAACTATTTCCTAAACATTCAGCATTAAAATGATTATTTGCGCAAGACGGTAATGTAATAGCTGCCATCGTTTAGTTAAAGGTCCATTCCCTCCAAGGTCCCATAAGGAGAAAACATTCTAAATTTGTATATATATTGTATTGTCTAAATATAATACTGATATACCATATTTAAGTTATTTTATTACTTACAAGTACAATAAATGCAAAATAAGAACATAAATTTATTTTTTGAGTGGATCATAAAAACAAAATGAATCTGTATTAACTTTACTTACTGTGTAGAGCATAAATCTAGTAACCAACGGCCTATGAAGAGAATAGCTTGGAACGACATGCACGCGGATACGAACTACAGTCTACTACCTTAGCAACGAGGAATTATCAAAGAAATCATTTAGATCTAGCCGTAAGCTCAGTCCACACTATCAATTTGTTTTTGACAAAAAACTTTGACATGCCTATATATGGTCATGATGATGTCACACCATGAACATATATAGAAATATCATTACCATATATGGGTGTAATCAAAGTTTTTTGTCAAATAAATTATGATAGTGTGGACTGGGCTTAAAATAGTTCAATAATTATCAACTATTTCTAATTCAAACATTAACGAAGTATGCGGTACTGTAACTAATTATAAACAGGTAAACTTCCAAAATTTATTTTTTTGATGGATTTGTAAGGAAGGCCCTTTTAAATAAAACACTACTTTAATGGTCAATAAAATAAATGTACAAGTTATAAATAATTTATTTATTAATGTTGTTAAATTACTTACATATTTCACAAAAGGGGCCCTCATAGCACAATCCACCTGTTCAATATTAAAATAAACAATTAAAACAAGTAGTGTATGTATCAGGGAGGTATATAGGAAAGATGATAAAATATTTAAAAAATCGTACTCAATCGTGACTAATAGACCTGTACAGTAGATGAATTGGTATTACAGAGTTTAGTATTGAAGAAATTGGGCGAAAGAGGTTAAAACAATAATTGTGAACTCAGGGATTAATGGGATGGGCTGAGTGAAATGGGTAGCCTTTGTCGTTTGGAGAAATACATTTTTTTTGAGTGATTTTCGTCATTCAAAACGGCAACAAGTTTTTTTTTGTTGAAAAAATAAGGCTAATTTCAGTGACATCAAAATGTAGTTTAGCTTAAAATATGTATTAATTATGTAAGCCTCGGGCATTTAACTGATAGTAGGTTGATATTATTAGCCTATGCGCGATCATTTAAAAATAAAAATATCGTTAAATTTTACGAGAAATTGACAATACGTTACAAAATTCATACTCTGACAGGATGTAGGGCCTATCCGATAATGTGTGATGTGGCGTGTTTATGGAGAGTAAAAACTACTACCAAATTTAGATGACTCATCTACATTCTCAGATTGTACTCTATTCATGCTTTTGAAATTGAGGCAAGATATTAGAAGATAAACGGACACCTTATTTTGACCCAACATCAGTCCACCAAGGTAGGGCTGAGGATGATGTTTGAAAACAGCACCATTTTATTAAGCTGTTTTTTTTTTCGAGCGTCACAATCTACCAAAATTGACACTATAGTTTACTCTTTGAGCAACAAAAGACATCAACCTCTGGCCCATCCCACCAATGAACAGTATAAAAATAAGACTTTTAGATGCTCGGATTTACACACTTGTACACTAAAATTGCTTTATAGGTCTTTTATGTAGCACTTGAAAAAATACTGGTATAAAAAATCCTCGGTCCCAACTTTAGAATAGGCACCGGTGGAATAGGACCGGTTAGTCTATGTTGGTTTGCCAGGAAAAAATATTTTTATATTTATTAAATATATACTTTTATAAATATAAATTTATTGTAAAAAATACATTATTATGTACATGTTTCACAGTCATTTCCAGAAAAGTTCGGGGGACAGTCGCATCTATAGCTGCATTCCGTATTTGTTCTTAAAGGAACACATACTCCGACATTACAGTTCACGTTACTACATGGGTCGGTATCTAGAAAGAAAATTAAATGATTACAATAAAAATTGTTTAGATCGACAAGATGTATTTAAACATGAAAAGCGTATTCTACATTGTTTGTGCATTGTATCATCATTACCAATGATCGCTTGGCCCCACCCATAACCCTGACTTCATAATAGGCCTACTGTGTGATTATTGCCATATTTACTATGTAATTATTACCATATTATGTATTGTTTTGTGAATCGAAATAAATGTTATCAGTTTATAGTAAATACCATGATGGATGTTAATGCGCAATACATTATACTTGATCCAATTATCATTGCAAGTAAACCAACCTGTTTGGCATTGGGGTCCATCATAGCAGCCGATACAAATGCAGGTGTAATCGCAATCCTGAGCAAAACAAAACCCACGATTACCACATGGATTTGAGAGACATGGATCAACATCTGAAAAAAAACAAGATTATTTTTTGTTTGCTAGGCCTACTAAGCTTGGATGGATGGGGGATTGCTTAAGCCCCCAACCCCACTCTAAAATGAAAAATGTTATCCTAATAACATTGAACCAATCAAAATAGATTCCCCCTCCTACCCCTAAATCACATTCCTGGGATCTTCCCAATCACCACCAATAATGACCCCACTTGAAATATGTCCACTCCGGAATTTCATGTGTTAGGCCTATCCATGGTGTTCCCAAAACACCGAATATTTTTTAAAAATCTATATTGTAAGCCCAAGCATTATATTAAAATTATATTAAAATTGTACTACTGTCAGGGGCGTATTCAGGAATCTCCGAAGGGGTGCTCGAACCTGGGTTGGACTTTGACATGCACCGAAAAAAAAATCCCTATTGGCACGTTATTTATAGTGCGACTTATGATTTTGTTGTGCTTTCGCCTCACAGTTTAGTTGTTTTCTTCTGAAGAGGGTGCTGATTTCCACCTAAGGACGGTGCTCGAAGCCCACATTTTCTCATTTGTGTCCTAATTTTATTATTTTTGGCCTCCGAAGGGGTGATCGAGCACCCTGAGAACCCCCTCCGTGGAGTACGCCACACTGACTGTTATAACTTCGGAGTGGCGTTGTAGCTTGGGGGTTAACATGCTTGCTTCCAAATCTCGAAGTACCGGGTTTCAAATTTTGCTTCAAACTAGGCTATTTATAATGAGACTTGGTTTAGAAGGCACGACGTCAGTTCTCCCATCCTGTAAAGTAGCGAGAAAACCCACTGTTGGATGTGACAAGGGAAAAAAGAATAAAATTCTTTTTTTCCATGATTTGACACAAATAAAAATTAATTGAAAGAAAAGAAACCTACATGTACACTGCGGTCCAACGTAGCAATCAGCTGTACATTCACATGTATGTGTACAACCGTTTCGAATGCAAGTTCCGAACTGTCCACACGGATTGATGCTAGGTCGACATGGATCTAAATCTGTTTTCATTAAAATATTAAATTATTAGTATAATATTTCAGCCAAAATGATATGCAAAATTATTCAAAACTAAACTTCTGAATCTGTTGAGATTAAAAAATAAACAAGTCGTCATGCCATTTAATAAACATAGCCTATTTTGCACTAAACATTGTGTTGTCTTTACAAAGCATGAGCAGACAAGCATGGCTTTGTCTTTAAAACATGTTTTGTATAGGCTAATAGACAAATATGATTTTGTCTTTAAAAATCATGTTCGGTAAAACACAATACCACAGTAATCGTAATAAAAACACGGCGTATAGGGCCCAAACAAATTGATCCAACGAATGCATTTTTTATCGAACATTGTTTTGTTCTTATAAAACATGTTTTATACAGACAAACAAGTTTTTTTTTTCAACACATGGTTTGTAAGAGAATAAACGTATGAGGCCAGTCATGGCAAAACCACCAAGGTGTCGCACAGGAAGTTATTGAGAAATAAGCAAATAAACAACATGCAGAAAATATAAAGAAACACAAAGAAAATTTTGGACTATTTTGTTCAATAACTTTAGTTATAGTTGTCCGATTTTGATAATTGACCCCTCATTTTAAAGCTTATGAAAAGTGTAAAATAGCTATAACAAAAATTGTTTCTACAACTTGGTGGTATTGCCACGAGATGCCTCATCTTGTGTACAAACATGGTCTTGTCTTTTACAAGACATGTTTTGTAAAGACTTTTGATTTTTAATTATTGTCGTCTATACAAAACATTTGTACCTCACGAACATTGTTTGTTTTTTTTAACAGAACATGTATCAGTTCGTTTGGTAATTACAGAAGTTACAGTAAGGACAAAATGTCCTTCTTTGTAGAAATCACGTAGCCTACAATCAACCATGGAGGTATCTTTTTTATACCTCCATGAATCAACTAAGGAGAAGAATATCTAACGTACACAGTTGACAGTTGGTTCCTTGATAGCAATCGCGGCAGAAACACGTGTAATCACAACCTCGAGCAATACAAAAGCCGCCATTCTCACATGGATTTGAATCACACGGATCGATATCTGAAAATATAAATAACATATTTTGTTTACATCGTTGGTACAAGAAAATATTAATGTATAAAATGAAAATATGAAATATACAGTAATCCTTCCATATACAATTTATCGTCAGTGACATCGCAAAACTGTCATCAGACGCGGATCCAAGGAGAAGAGGAGGGAGGGGGCCCAACGGACACGAACTGAAAACATACATATTGGATTTTTACAATTATCATTGTTACTAAATAAAATTTGCTTTACGGTTTCATTTTAGCTTGAAAAATAGGCCTATCACTGCTATCCTAATTTTAAAATGTGATCCACGGTAGCATTTCAAACACTCCGATCCTTTGATTTATATGCATTACATAAATCTCTATTGATTTTTACTAAAGTAACATAAGAAAACCTACATGTACACTGTGGTCCACTGTAGCAATCACTTATACATTCACATGTATATGTACAACCGCTTCGAATGCAAGTTCCGAACTGTCCACACGGATCGTTTCTACATGGATCTAAATCTGTTTTAATTGAAATATAAAATTATTAGTACTGTACTTCTTTCAAACCATAATTATGAAAAATTAAGTGAAAACTCAACTCGTTAATCTGCTGAGAGTAAAAAAAAAACCACGCAAACCGGACTCGTACCCGGGTGTTTCTGCTTAATACCCTGTTCCCACTGCCGATCAGGCCAACTCGATCAATCCCGATCAAGCTTATTTGGACTGATCGGGTTTGCTCGGCAATGGTATTCGGGGTCAATCTACCTTGATCGGCATCGCTCGTGCTTCCTTCACGATCATTTTTGCGATGCCGATCAAGGTAGATTGACCTCGAATACCATTACCGAGCGAGGCCGACCAGTCCAAATTACCATGATCGGGATTGATCGAGTTCGTCTTATCGGCATTGAGAACCCACCATAAACTCAACATTAAAACACATTAAACCGATCGACTAATAATTATTGGCATAGCGGTACCAATTGATAGCCAATTTATTTCACCCTCAATGGTGACAGCACTGGTCCTGTTCCGAGAAAAAAGGCGACAAAGAACACGCTCATATGCTGTTGTACGTTCAAATATACACAAGAAGAAAAAAAACCTGTAAAGTACCAATTTGGCAGTTGTTTCCTCCATAGCAATCGGGGCAGGAACATGTGTAATCACAACCTTGAGGAAGACAAATCCCGCCATTTTCACATGGACTTGAATCGCATGGATTGACATCTAAAAATATAAAGAAACAAGACAATCGTTAGCGATTGCACCCTCGCCTATGTTGTTTTATCTGTCATGAAACCTAGTTGATAATTGACTTTTAGGGTGATGTGCATTTTATGGTTATGCGGTCCTAAAGACCATTCCTGATCAATATGAACTAAATTGAACCATTTTGAACATTTGTCCCAACCTCCAATTGACTCATGATCCAAGACTGGGATGTGGAAGTCTTCATGGTTTTTAATAATCAAGTTAAATTATATTAATGTAATCATTTAACTGCCTTTTATTTGGTTTTATCATAATGACCATTTAATGACGTTTGATCCAAAGTCCAATTCAACGCCAAAACCTTAAGGCGACGTGTATTTTATGTTCCGAGGATCATTCTTGAACAATATGAACCAACTAGACCAATTTTAATATTTGATCCAATGACATCCAGGTGACACTTGGCCAGAGGATTGGAGGTGTCAGTAATTTTTATTGACCATGTTTAATTGAATTAATGTTGTCTTTTAGCTGATTTTAAGTTTTTTTTTTTTATCCCAATGACAGCTAAATTACCTTTGCGCCCAAGTTCATATCAGTACTAAATCTCTGGAGGAACCAATTATGGTTCACTGACATTGACTTTGTTATCTGCAAATTTGAAGTAAATCAGTCCAATATATTTTGTTTGAGATATGGATGCAAAAAAAACACCCCCTCCATACACACAAACTATTTGCAATGCCCTCTGGCCCAACTAATGAGTCAAGCAAGCGTAACTTAGTCTTTAAAGTTTGGCTGTTGGATGTGACACGAAAATGAATAATGAAAATAAAAGAAAACCTACATGTACACTGTGGTCCACGGTAACAATCACTTATACAATAAGTAAATAAATAAATAAATACAATCACATGTGTATGAACAACAATCAGAGTTACAAGTTCCAAAATTCCCACATGGACTGCTTGCACGTGGATCTAAATCTGTATTCAGAAAAAAATGTTATTAGAACTCCAACACTCGGACTTATTCGGTATACAATATCAATGAACAAAGTCGTTGTTATCTCTGAGATAACATTCTCGCCCAAATACAAAAGCCTGAACCTTTATATAATATCAATGAAACTACAATAGGCAATTGTCGCCGAAATACATAAACAGTAACGTTATCGGACTACGTCCGAGACGTAAAAGTCGCCATTTTGTGTAGCCTGAGGCGTTAGTCGCAATTTGAATAATTCTAGGTTTAGAAATAATATAATTGTATACAGTTTTAACAGTGAAGTAAGCATTTACAAGTGCATTTATAGAGATATTTTATTGTAATGTTAATGTATTACCAGTTAATAATTGTTTCCTATCTCGTAGATATTTAAAGTGACACCCGTACAATGTTGGTAATTAGAAATTTTGTATGCAAAGAACAAGATCAAAACAGTCTGAACCGTGCTTGACCAGACCGACAGATAGTCAGACAGGCAGACAGATAGACAGACAGACATTTTTGGAAAGTTGTTTAGAGACGCATTCAATTTCCAGCAACTGTGGCTTCTGTGCGCCCTATTTGTATATTTTTTTGTGTGTTTAATAACTTATTTGAAACGATTGGTTCAGCTTCCAATGAATTGTTAAATTAAAAACAACCAGCAGGATATAGGTCTAAAAAAATATTGTTTAAAACTGCACACAATGGCTAGTTAATGCCAATGGTGTTGTATCACAATAAACTGGTATTTGGTCGTTTGAAGTTACGCTAAGCTAGCCACTAATTATGTAGCGTACAAAGTACCCACATTTTATACTTAAGTAGATAAGCACAGAACTTAAGACCGCACTGATGCGTGCCAAATTATGTACTTTATACAGCCTTACTACAAAAGAAAATACAAGGAAGGTAATAAATACTTAATTGCTGTTAATTTATAACTAAATCTTCTAATGATCAATTTAATCATGATTAAACACAATAGGTAAACGGAAATGTGTCTTAACCGTATTGCAATTTCAACATAATTACATTTAGAAAAGGCGGCAAGTGATGATTGAGTGCCATTGGTTGATCTACAATGTGTAATTCGTTGAAAACCTCTCTTCAAATTCTTTTTATGAATTGAAATTTTGCTACGACAACGCTTCGTTTATTACAAACTCTACAAAACGAACCTTAAAGTATAAGACTGTTTTAAACATTTAAAACTTAATTTATATTAATTATCTACTACTTAGATGTTATCCTGTAAATACTGTAATTAGATCGACAACAGTGTTGGAGGGACGGTGAGCCATTAGTTTTAGGAGATGATTAAGTTGTACGGAGCTATTGGTTTTAGAAGAAGATCAAGTTGTAGGCCTACCGTCATGTTAACTTCAACAATTTTGTATAATTAATTTCTCTACTTTATCGGTTTCAATATACCAAACAAGTGGTGTGGTAGTAATTAGCCCTACTTTGTTGCCCAGGCCCACGAATCAAAACTTATAAAATCAGGATTGCCCTTAATAATTATTATTATTCTGATTTTTTTGGTAAGTACACCTATTTTGGATTAGTACAACTATCTAGAAATATAAGACATTCCAATTAAATAAATTGGATATTAAGATAAAAGACAGTACGCGCGCGTAGAAAAATATGCGTAAAATGACGCAAAATACGCGCGCGCTGTGGTTAACAATAGGAGCGTTCATAACTTGTCTGTACGCGCGCAACATTTTATTTCTCTTTTGTGGTTTTGTTGACGATATGAAGTAGTGTGTATGTGGCAACTACCACCGTTGTAGTGTACATCATCGCTAAAATTGTTTTCTTTTTTTTTCTTTTCATTACAATTATGTGGCATTGCCACTGCATAATTTAAAGCTTTCTAAGCTAAATTAATTTTTATATGATTATAGAAAAGAATATACAAACAAGGAGGGCGTAGTGTGAATTTATCTCTTATAGATCCTTTCTTTTGTCAATTATAATTACAACTTGACCCACTTCCCTTACTTAGTTATTCGGTTACTCGGCTGCGGTCTTTACAGCATTGTTTCGATATCTTAATTTGCCGATCTCAACAGTCTGTTTTTGTCCATTCTTTACAATGATTTCTTGTAGATAAATATGTGAAGTGTTGAAATGTATATGAATCAATTAATACAATTTATTCAATAGAAGTTATTACTAATAGTAGATTGGCCAATCAGTTTCTCTTTCTCTTCACTTTGGAATAAACTCTCTCTTTTAGTAACTCATCATATTCTTTTGAACTATTTAAGGTTGTTTTTTCTTCCTTGTACAGAAGATATGGATCAGTGATCCATCAAAACAGGTTTACAATTAAATATTTAGTTATTTTTCTAAAATGTGTTGTTTTCTTTATCAATTTGAGATCGTTTGGTTCCATCATTAAAGACTTTAGCTCCAGTGATTTACATATATTTTTTCTAAGGAAGTTAGAGAAGAATTCTTTACGTTTATCTAAAGCTGAGTTGGATTTTTTTAATATATTTAAGGTTAATTTAAAAACTCATCTGTACAGCAAACTCTAATGCTACACTGCGCCTTTGAAAGTTTGATCTTTCTTGGAATTGGCGCAAAATAAATATTTGATTATTATTATTAATATCAAAATAGTTGGCACTTAAAAGTGGCGAACAATTTATAATGGCCTGTACAAACTTACATTTTTTTCAAAATGTCAATATTTAGCGCAATGTCACTCAATAAAGAATAAAAATAACCTCGGCCCAATCAACCTCGGTATTTGTAGCTAAGATCAACAATGTTAGAACATGGTTAAATGCCCTGTTATACATTTAAACACTTGGACATAATACCAAGGTGAAAACGGAACTTCAGTTCAAACCACATCAGAACACACCGCCGTTCAAAGGTGGGAACATTTCAGAATATGTCATCTCCAGATGCTCAACTTTATAATTTTTAATACAGAATGCCATAATTTTTGTTATGTTTTTCCTAGTTTTTTATGTGCATGAAAAATTACTTTTGACCTAAATATAATATTTTTAAAAGATATTGATACCAATAATGTTTGTGATCTGAACACACATTGTGTGGTCTTGCTACTGTAAAATTCATAAACTCAGACACAGGCCTATGGATTGATTTCACTCTTTTATGTTATGTAGTATTTAATCACCTTCAATTTTGCGTCTAACTTGACACTTTACAGTTTATAACTTCATTGACTATCTTTATCACACGAGCGCTGGAATACTGAATGATCAGGACCTTTAAAGGTATTTGGACCGACCGACCGAAAGCTGAAATACTGACCGGTCAACAGACACTATGGGGGCCTCTTCTTATATTTATTTTTAAAAAAGTCTTAAGCTTACTTTAATTCTGACAATGTTAGAACCTGTAGCAGTCATACCTTCAGAATATTAGTTAGTAATTGTATACTTACATTCTTCACAGTGATCACCCCTGTAGCATTCGTGACATTCACATTCCGGTTTAGAATCAGAGTTAATTGTACAATTTCCGCCATTTTTGCATTTATATAATTCACATGGGTCTACATCTAAAAAAAGTATATTAAATAATAAAATTTTTATACTGGATCGATTTATCCTTGTTCACTGATTGGTTAAAAGCGCGTCACATGATCAAACATAATCCAATCACCAAAGTAATTTTTACGGATTCGTAAGTAAAGACTATTTACGGATTTTGTCCCAATTTCAACACCAGATGGCACTATCACATGTGACCTGGCGCTGGTACCGGTTGCGAAGCAGTGTTTAGCGCTGCGTAGAACCCAATCAATGAACAAGAATGTATAAATCCAGCATATAAAACAAATATATACTGAGATGAAAGGCTCTGGATTAAAACTATGGGTCCCTCAGTGACTGCAAAAGTACTATTTTAACCAGAGCTTTTCATCTCAGTATATATGTGTATATTAATAACTGAAATATTAAAGTGATAATAAACTATTATAATTGAGCGACATAACTTGAAAAGACAAATAATATTAGGAGTTAGTACTTAAAAACAAACATTTTCTCCCAATGCACAAAATTATCAATTTGGTGACTACATTGAAATTTCTGCATTTATTTCGAATATGTTTTGTATTGGTCATTTCGACTCATTCAATAGTCTGTTTACTCTATTACCAGCATCTCCGTTTTTCCCATTGTTTTGCTGTACTTCGTCAGTTTCTGCTTCTCTTGGTATCCTTAGTCTCTGTCAAAGAGCTTGCTAGTCGAAAGATTTGCATACATGTTTTAACTACATATTTAGCTTGATTGCCAATTTTCTGTTCTCGCTGAATGAAGTTTGAATGCTTACATATTTTAACTACCTGTTTAGCTTTTGTTTGCCATTTTTTTTGTCCCCGCCGAATGAAGTTTGAATGCCTATAGTAACTGTAACGCATACTGACCCAGACAAAAACAGCGTAATATACATAAAATTTTTGAACGTAATTAATTAAAACTCACATATTTGACAGTTCTTGCCAGTATAATGTTTTGGACAATCAATACATTGATAAGAACAATCCAAAAAAGTTGAAATTTCTTGACATTTTCCGCCATTACAGTTGACTCCATTGCAAGGATAACGATCTGTTAAAAATAATATTAGGTGTTAGTATACGGCTGGTTTGCAATAGACGACAGAGCGATTTACACTTTTCTGTATGCTCGCGTAACAGTCTGTGTCTCTAAACTGAAGAAATATAAGTTTCTGATAAATTATGAAGAAAGATTTACTGTTGTTTTATATTACCTTTTTCACACATGACCCCATTAGGCCTATAGCATTGTTGACATACACATTGATGTTCGCACCCATTTTCGACACAATAGCCATAATCTCCACACGTGACGTTATTACATGGATTATTATCTAGAAAAAAACAATTGAAGTAAACGTTTATTTGTCTCTCAAAGACGGCTGCGGAATTATAAATCATATAGATAATCAATTACACAATTAACTGTGACCTACTTGATAAATTTCACAACATAATAAGTAATGACGGAAATATTTTCCACGTGGGTCCTAAATCAAAGTTGATGTAGTAGTATTAAGCAATGCTCAAGAATGTAAAACAGTGATTTGGAAAGACGTGTTTGCAACGAGCTTTGTCATCATCGCACTGCGATGCGACTTTTTATCTATTATGACTTACGATGTTTTATCTATATATGACTGGGTAAAGTGGATGACTCTCGTCAACCATAATAGCTCTGAACATATTCTCTAACCGTTCCTTATATACGAAATCCACGGTGTGTTCCCCAAGACCAATCATTCACACAGCCCTTCTACTCACTTTATTTATCCTTTCTTTGGTAGCATTTAACATAATATTGATAAATATATGAAAAAACGAGTTTATTTTATAATATTAAATATACATTCTGTATAAAGGTATTGGAAAACAGGTGTGTTTTACATAATCCTTAAGGGAAAAAAATTGTGATGACATTCATGTGCTTAGAAAAATTGTACCACATATAACACTTTACAATGGGAACACTTTATGGCCAACACGCTTATAAAAAGATGAAAGAGTCAAGTCACTACAGAGAGATAAGTCAACCATTGAAAATGTTGTGACATACAATTTTGTGAACTACACATATGTGGCAGCCAAGCCAAATGAGACATATGTCGCAAATGCTAGTTTTCCACAATAGGCAGAAATTTAAAAATGGTCAATTTTTCAAAATTTCAAAAATATACAGTTCATGCATTCAACTTTCATACTACCTTAACAATTTAAAAAAATTATGATAAAAAAATGTTTACAGACTGCAATTAGAATAATTTTACTTAGTCAATTTATACTGATAAATAATTTTCAAATGCAATTTTCTCAAATCTTACATTTAAATGTTTGAACTGTGATTGTTCATCATAACTTCGCAAGGAAACATCGTATAAAACTGATATTTTTTTGGCATGTTAATGATAATAGTGTGTGATTTTATAATCCAAAAATAACTCAAATTTCAATTTTCCGACTTATGTCTGATGTGGCTTGGCTCTGCCACATTGGAACATGAAAGCAATCAGTTGTATATCATGTACGTGCAAGTTCAAAGACTATATTTTAAAAATTGCTTGCCAATTTACCGTGATTAAACAGGGTATGTTATTTTTGCAATACATTTTCGAAGATTCATGGATTATATATTTATTTAGTATAAAAGTTGAATGTTATTTTTTTACGCTTTGAAATTAACGAAAAAAATGAATAAATCGATCACGTATGTGTTTCTGCCTACAGTAACCACGCCCACCCGGACTTCCCGAGTTTGCCCCCTGTCAGGGATCCTGGCGCCACCACTGCAAATAGCTAGATGGCAGCAGCCGGTTAATACATAGGAAAACTACATAGGCCTATCCTTATTTATTTGTCATCATTATGCTACTTTTTATATATATGGTCATAAAAACATTTATTGAAAACGTTTCAAATAGTGTTCATCAAGAAATTTAATTCCTCCATGAGATTATGTATGTTTTTTTTTGTCTTTACACAGTTGGAAATGATAATTAGTGAGTTTCTGATATATGTACACTGTCCCGATCATCATAATGGGAATAATTCAATCTTTTAACAAATATAAGTGTGTGTTAGTGAGTGAGAATATTTTGCCCATTGCTGGTCACTTCAAAATTGTCAAATAAGAACAATACGGAGGGCTACTTACAAATGTTACAATATCGACCAGTATAACAGCCTACACACTGGCAGGTATAAGTACCCCACGCATTTGGTACACATCTCCCATACGGGCTACAACTGTGATCACCGGTTAAACACGGATTGCGTGGTATATAACCTGTAAAATAATGTTTATTTATTTCTTCTTTATTATATAAAAAAAAAAATTATGGAATACAATGGGAGCCAAGAAAATTGCAGTGCTAATCGAGGTTGTCAACTACCTTAACTACACCCACCACTACCTGTAATAATCAAACAATAATAGTAAAACAAATGAAATTAAATCATTCTTTATGATCTGAAAACAGTTTAGTTTTAAGTTTTGTTGAGAATAAAAGTCTCGAGGTGGTTTATCTTAACTCAGTCGGTAAAATAGTCCATAATTTGGCACCTAAATAAGAAATTTTAAATTGACCTAAATTGGTTGTACATTTGGGTACAGGTAAATTTTATTCATAATTGTATCTTGTTTTGTAACTATGGCCAATGCTGTCAAAATCAGATAATTAATGTGGTAATCTGTTTTTAAATACATCAAATATAAATTTTAAAGTAAATAATTTATGATGCTTATTAGCATCAAACATTTTAAGTTTGAGAATGAGCTCTATAAGGAAAAAATGTATTGCACCAAACACACATTTTTTAAGGGCCGTAGCAAGAATGAGGCAAACGAGGCAGTCACCTCTTCTAAAACTTTCAATCTTTTGTGTTTTTTTAACTCAAACATATTTATAAAATACGGTACATATTCGCTCTGCACCGCTTGGACCAAGCGTCGCTTCGTCTGCTTTTATATTCTGGCTACGGCCCTGTTTTAACTGCGTAACATAGGTTTTAAATGCTTTTCATCAGTTTTTTTTCATCAGCCCCATACCTCAATAAACAAAAGTTAAGTTGGTAAAATAAGTAATTCTTACTAAACTCAAATATGAAGAAGATTATAAGATTTTGTAATTGTGTCTGTCTGCCTGTTTGTTTATGTGCCTAAATTAATGAGAAGATATAAATATTGATTTCATACGTCCATGGAGTTTGAGTTTATTGTATTTAATTTACAGCCAACAAAAAAAAACATTAACAGAACAGCTACGTTACTACAGATTAAATAAGACAAATAAGCTAATGAGTAAACATTACAACTGTAAAATTGATAAAACAATATTTAAACTCACCAGCGTTTGAAAGACTAAAAAGCCCTACAAATATCAATAAAATATGGAACTCCATGGCACTTCAATGCTTGGTTAGAAAATAAAACACATTTCAGACATATTGATATTTTATATATGGTCTAAATGTTGCTAATCGTTATTAATCTATTAAACCATACTTATTGTTCAGTACTTGCATATTTATCATTTTTATTTGTTCATAAATATAGTTGCTGTAGTTTGAACACTTAAATATGTCCTTGTCGCCAATAAGCCGAAATTGGTTGAATACAGTTCCATACATGCTAATCCAGTTTATAGTATTTTCCTAAGAATGCAGTTTAAGTACTTTGATGTGTTGATATGCTATAAAGTCTTTTAATCCATTCTTGACGATCCAGACGCGGGGTGATATGACTACTCCAGATATTCATTTTGTTCATATAATATTTCACATATGGCGAGACCTAGCAACGGTCTTCTTTTTTTCTAATTGACCAACTTTATCCTGTTTCTGACAATGCAGTACTAAAACATATATTTTGCATAGTTTAATAATACAACTAAACGGCAGGATTTAATTTACAATGAAATGATTTAGTTCATAAGGTTACGAATAATTTTTGAAAAAATTGTAAGATGCATATCTTAGCAACTAATAAGCAATAACAAAATAGCTATGGTCAAAATTCATTTGTTGTAAAATAATAATATATTTTTTAAGTAAATAAACATTATAATAGAAAAAATAATTAACAATATTTATCGAGTACGCTCTCGATAATATTAATGTATTAGCCTATTAATATATGATAATTATTTGTTACATAAGAAACATAAGAGGGAGGTAATATCCCACTCATTTTTTTAAATTTTTATTTATACATTTTCTACCTTGGGTGGTAACTGCATAAGACCTTTATAGGCCTTCTGGTTATAACCTCCATGAAGCTACATACAATGCATACTTTGTTGTTGGTTATTGTCATTATTATCATGGAAACAACGATTGATTGATTGATTTGTGAATTCATTCTTTCGTCAGTCCGTTCGTTCGTTCATATATTCATTCATTCAATTTTGATTCATTTATTTTTTTTCGATCTATTTTTTCGATTTATTTTTCTTTCGTGCTGAATCCGACAGAAACGACATTTAAAATGATGGGAATGACGTCATGGTCACTTACCCAAGTATCATTATAAGGCTTCGAGGTCGTAGGAAAAAACCTAGTGTGCAGCCTGATTACTGATTAGAACCCGGGACCTCGGAATTGGAAGAAACGTATGTTAAAAAATCAAGCTGAAACACCACTTAAACTTTTCCTGAAGTCTTTCGAAAAGGTGAATACCGGAGCCGCTCAGTTCTCTTGCTTCTTCCCTACAATCTTACGAAAGGTAGATAGTGGAGCAGCCTGATCGATCGATCGTAAACGTGTTTTCTCTAAATTATTACAAGAAGGTGGACAGCGAAGCAGCTTAGTACACTTGATTCTCCATAAAGTATTATAGAGCGAGAACATAGCGGAGAAGCTTCGTAATTTCATTTCATTTATTTATTTAACCACATGATATGGGACTTCTAAAGAGACAAAGCTCTATGGCTCATAATCTTGATTCTCTCTAAATAGTATGGTCGTTGAAAGTAAAAATCAGGTGCTACCTGAAAAAAAGTTTAACATAGCTTTCTTGGAACCAATCGAACTCAAAATATATACTCTTAAGATAAAAAAAAAAATTTCGGTTTTCCCTGGGGATAGTTATAGGCTTTTTATGAGACGCAATTTTTAATTTTAATATGGCACCGTTACTGCATAGACCATGGTCAAGTGTGGTGTCATATGGTAGGTAATTATACACATCATTTAATTACGCCTGATTTGAAAAATATATATTTGAAGAGATATATGTAATTTCATGTTGTTTTAATGTAGATTTAAAAGAGGTGAAAAGTCAAACAATTTGTATTTGTGTTTGGTATCGTTTAAAAAATTATTTAATGATAATTAATAATCTGTAGTACTCAGGTATATGTGGAGCCAAGCCAAATAAAGCGTAAGGCCGATAATTGAAAATTGAGGTTTTTTAATAGGTTAGAAAACTTCACATTATTATCTTTAGAATGAAAAAGAAATCAGTTTCATACAATGTTTTCAATTTGAGACGATAATTTTGCACCTAAATCTTCACCTATGACAATTGATATTAATCCTACCTCAAAAATCCAATAAATTTTCATTTTTTCGACAATATGTGACCTTATAAAATGGTATATTTTTTATCTAATAATTACGGGATTAATGGTAAAACATACCCCATCCTATAATCTTTAACATGATACCAGAACGAAATACATTGATTATATAAAACCGTGCTATAAGGCTATTATATCACCCATACCAAGCCAAGGAATCGAACCCGAGTCACCTGATTGATATACAGACGCCTATACCACTAGACCATTGGGACCTATGTGACGTGTTAAAGTTCGATTCGGTTGGGGCGACTTCTTTTTCACTCTCAGCAGATTTCCTCATTGTTTACGTTTCTATATAATATCCAAGGTATATACTTCGCGGTTTACACCACTTCAGATAATAAATAATTATAAACAGTATCTCGTTTGAGGTCATGCCAAGCTGATTTATCTACAATGAGAAGTTTATCAAATTGATCTTTGTTTACATGCGTACTGGAGGGCTAGTGTTGCCACGACGTGCGATGTTCAGTGTGAGAAGAGTTGCATTCTAACCAACTTTGAACTCAGTCACATAGGTCCCAATGGCCGAGTGGTATAGCCGTCTGCATATCAAGCAGGTGACCCTGGTTCGAGGCCCGGTTTGGGCGACTTATTCTCATTCTCAGCTGATTTTCTAATTTTTTACGTTTCAACAACATAACATTCATACAAATATATAATACGTTAGTTAATATAACTGGCTTTCTGACCTATTAAATTTATATTATAATGCTAACGTATGATTTCTTGGTATTAACCTAGTTATTGATATAAAATACTGTTTATATCGTTGCATTTAATTTGATAAATACGATAAAATCGTTGAATCTTTTTAGTCTAACCTTTATTAACTCTCAAACAACTGAAGTGCATATTGAATTATTTGAATTTTTTTTTCGTTTCATGCAACTTACACGATCTAGATCACGCTTTCTGGTCTATGTCTAATATAATTGATTTTAATTCTTAATAACAATTATTGTGAATATGTTGATATATTTTGGTATGCTCAAGTATCCTTATTTTATGCATTTTATAAACAAAATTAACTGCAACAAATCCAAAGCAACAATTTAACAGATATTAAAAGAAATCTCTGTCAGTAAAATTAATATATAAACTATTTCATGAATGTTTTTTTGTGGGAATATCATAAAACTAAAATTGCAAAAAAATTAGGAATCTAACATGATAACATCATGGAGACGTTCCACGGTTTCAACTGCGCATGTGCAGATTAAGGTCAAGTAATAAAACGACGCGCGACAATTACATTCCTTTCAATAAAAGCCGCACGTCGTTTTATTACATCACATTGGTAACGCACATGCGCAGTTGAAACCGTCAAATGGTTATTATAAACCTTTATGCGCGAATGAAATGGTGCAAAACGCGCGCGTGCAGGTGTCTGCCGTTTGTGTCTCTATGCACGCCTTTCCCTACGCTTGTTTCTTTGTGGTTTCACTGACGGTTTATAAGAAACGAGTTAGTTCTTGACAAAGCTCTCAATTTCTAATACCTCTGTTTTCGGTCTGTAGATTATGTTCTTTCGTCTTGAAGAGATGCGCGTGGGCGGCGAGTCCGCCGATGGTGTCTTTATGCGTACCTTTCGTACACTTGTATCTTCCTGGTTCCACTGATGGTCTGTAAGAGACGAGTTAGATTTGAACCAAGCTCCCTTTTTCTAATGCCTAACACTGTTTTCAGTCTGTAGATTATGTTCTTTCGGCATGAAGAGTCGCAAAACGCGCGTGGGCGGCGAGTCCGCTGTTTGTGTCCCTATGCGTACCTTTTGTGCGCTTGTCTCTTCCTGATCGTTTCACTCAGGGGCGGATTTAAGGGGGACCGCCCCCCTTTTGGAAAATATATTAATAATATTAACTTTGTCTATAAAACGAAATTATTCAGCAAGAATTGATCCCTTAACACGCCCCTCTGAGGCCATTTCCGGACTTCTAAAGACCAAAATTTGCAGAGGAGCAAACTTTGACACGCTACCGCCTCACCCCCTTCCGCCCCACCCCCTTTAATATCAATAACATGAATGTTTCTGATCCTAGTATTATTGCAAATGCATTTAACAAGTTTTTTGTTAATGTCG
>JAOTQE010056257.1:0-19758 GCA_025631205.1 Nesometra sesokonis
GTGAATTACAATAGTCAAGTCTTGACAGGACAAGACATCTGACAGCATTTTCACATGTTGGTGCATCAATGTACCTATGAATCTGATATATATTTCTAAGGTTGTAGTTAACTGATCTACTTATCGCAGAGACCTGATCAGTCATCGTCAACTGACCATCGAATAATACACCAAGTTTTTAATTGATTTTGATTAGTGTATCTTGATATCACCAATAGTAAGACAGACATCAGCGAACCGTTTGGTAAAATAATTAGTGCCCGCAATAAGAAATTCTGTCTTTTATTCATTGAGACATAACATATTCTGAGTCATCCAGTCTCGTAATTCAAGCACACAGTTTAATAGTATATTGAGAGGTTTTTCTGGCTCAGATTGGTCATTAGGGTTAAAACTTTACAACACAGGCATATACAGGACAACTCGTACCTAAACGAACCCGTACCCACCAACCTGTACCCAAGTTTCAGATAACCATACCTAAAAATTTGGATTAGTATTTACTAATGATATTAAAATGGCCAAACTTAGTGATAACAATTAAAATACATTTATAGTAGCGTATTAAAGAATAGGAATTAGAACCACCTAACAATCCAAACTATTTGCTATCTATCCCACTTCACAACGTATAGAGCGCCACAGGCAACAGTTGGAGGTCTTTACCATTTGATTATGCTAATGGTAATTGACTGTGTTTATATCAAAATTTAAATGAATGTTGGAAGCTGTAAAAAAGTCAATAGTACATGAATATAATTATTACTACAGCAGTAAATAAAGCTGCCTTGCAACAATTTTTGGGATTATGATCTACAGTAGGCCTATGTTGGACGAATCATAAACTTATCAAATTAAAGACAATAATGTTTGTTTGTTAGTCCCACTTACGTGCGGAACATGTTTGTATGTTTTTAAATAAATGTCAAAAAAATACTAAACGATATTTTTTCAAAATTAGTTTTGAGTGTTAGGGTGATATATATGTTGGCCTAATGTGGGATGGAAAAAAATTGAAAATTTGCATAATGATGACGTCACATGACGTCATAGTATCCATTTTTATTCAATTTTTCATCAAATCCATAAAAAACTACTTTTTCTTAAAAAAATGTTTATAGGATACATTTTTACACTGGATCATAACGCAGATACATACTATGAATATAAATATCAAATGTTTGAACGATTTTCGTCAATTTATAACAAAGTAGACATAAATAAAGGTTTTCGGTAAAATCATTAAAAAACATGAATTTTTCATAAAAATTATAGAGGGCATATATTACAGGGAAATGAATTTTTTTTTTAATTGGAAATTTGTCATGGATGGTATAGAAACTAAAGAGGGCGGGTTTAACAATAGCCAAGTATGTTAAAATAACAATTTATCATACCCCCGGTAATACCGGGGGTAGGCCGTTTAACAACATTTTTTTATTCCCGGTAGAACCTGGGGCACGCAGTGAAAGGGTTAAGGGTTCATGAAAATAAAGGGCTTAATGGTATTTTACTTTCTAAAATGAATGTACATTTCACGATTAGCTTGTTTCAATATACAATGGTAGCTTCACATATTTAACGTTGGATAATTCTTCAAAATAATGATGCATTTCCAAGGCACAAAAGGTTTTTCATTCCTTTTTATTTTCTTACTTTTCGTTTCATGTTCCTTTTTCAATTTTTTTTATTAAAATGCTTTTAATACAGAATATTATAAACTAAATCAAAATCAAGTCAAATACAAATGATTCATCCAAAATGTTTTACCATTTTGGATGAATCATTTGTTTTTCTCACACTCTTTATAAGAGAATGTTGTCTAAAAATTAAAAAAAAAATTATGACAACTAAAATGCAATGTCAAAATAAATGAAATATAACATTTCAACATTGGTTATTATCATCATCGTCGTCGTCGTCATCGTCATCGTCATCGTCATCGTCATCGTCATCGTCATCGTCATCATCACTGACTGTATCTCATACCTTGGAGTATGTGTTATACCACAGAAACTATACATAAAATTAATCAGTAATTGTAAAACAAGTACTGCAAGTCACAACAAGAATTAAGGAAAGTTATTTATTCCTAGAGAGTTTATTTTACATTTTCAATTTATGAAAATGACCCTTTGCTTCCAGATGAAAGGATTAAAATGATCTAGTTTGTGGAGTAATTAGTAAATTACCTGTTAAACTAGTTCATTATTATAAGGAGCTCTCAGTTCAAAACAGAATAGAGGGCGATATATCATTTATTTAAAGATTATAGAAGGTAGAAAGGTAGAACTCTCAAAAGCTTTTGTGGAAATTCCTATAAAACGCCATGCCCACATGTTATATGATGCCCTCTGGCTCAAACAAGTTTAATATGAACATTTAATGCTATATATTATTTTGAACAAGAAAAGGCATTTTCTTAAGAAGCTTTTCAGTCTGTCTGTATGTCTCTCTGTCATGTTGAAACATAAGACATGCTATGTATTGTAATAACAATTAGGAAAATCTTATTACTGTTATTATTGGCCATAGACACATATTTATTTATTTATTTTGGTATTGTTTGAGATGGTAGTAGGCCTATTTAAAATTAAAATAGAAATTGAAAAAAACAATGATTTATAATACAATAATAACAGAAATTTAATTAAAAAACAGAAAGACTTAGACTTAGTTAGCAAGCTCTCGCCATCTAGTTCGGTTTGAAGCCATTGTCTCTGCTTCATCCCAGGAAATGTCCATCATCTTCAGGTCTTCAAGGAAGGTCCTGTGCCAGGTATGTTTTGGTCTGCCCCTTTTCCTCTTTCTGTTTGGTGGTACCAAATCATATTAAATATAAGACCTACTTATATTTTAATGATGACAAAAATTATTTAAGTAGGCCCATTTAAGTAGGGCTATATTCTGGATGCTGTCAACACAAAAACATGATATCTCAACATGGGCCCCATTATAATAACAATAACATTAATGATGTTTCTTATATAGTGCATTATGCTGAAGCCTCAATGTACTTTATATTCAAATAAACTAGACAGGAAAAAATAGAAAAATAACGTTAGAAAAGGTAGGATTTTAAAAAGGTTTTAAATGCACTGAGCAAATACAAACATGGGTATTCTGAACAACTTAAAGTAATAATCAACTTCCTATGATGTCTGGTTGCTAAGATATGAATGTCAAATCAAATTTGAGGCCAAAGGTCAAATAGGACAATTCCACTCAATTTGACAAATATTGTTCCATTAGAGGAAATATAAATATTCTGAATAAAATCAACTTTCTACGATGAATAGTTGCTATGATACGAATGTCAAATAAAAAGTTGAGGTCAAAGGTCAAATATGGCATATTGGGCTACTTTAAGGAATACTTTTCCATTAGAAAAGTTTTGAACCTAAAGCAAAAATCAGCTTTCTACAGTGAATGGTTGCTAAGATACAACAGTTGTCTCAAAGTGAGGGTCAAAGGTCAGATATCACATTTCCGGCCATTTTTAGAGAGAACTTTCCATTAGAACTAATATAAATATATAGGATCTGAGCAATTTAAAAGAAAACTGTCTACACCCACTGGTTGCAAAGTTATGACAAAAGCTTATCAGTGGCAGCCATTTTTAAAATGGCGGAAAGAAGAGGTTGTAGGGTCAGAAAAAATTGGACTCTAACATATTCACATATTTTGACAGCAAATGGTCCTGAATATGCAAACAAAATCACTTTTAGCAAAAAAATCCTACGGAAGCCCTTTTTTTAACACTAAAAAAGTCTGCACTATAAAGAGTCACGTCATGTCCTTTGTCTACATTTTTAGCACACCTCCTTCTGTCCACGGCAGGGGTTGTGTATGGACCAGTACACAGAGGTAACCCCCTACTCGTCTCGAAAGATGTACTGGGTTCTTTATAGTGCACAAAAGCCGTTTG
The DNA here is from genome assembly GCA_025631205.1 of Nesometra sesokonis. Classification (NCBI taxonomy): domain Eukaryota; kingdom Metazoa; phylum Echinodermata; class Crinoidea; order Comatulida; family Antedonidae; genus Nesometra; species Nesometra sesokonis. Next base: position 3,929 of record JAOTQE010056257.1, read on the forward strand.
TGTACACTGAGCATACGGTTTATATTCCTTATTCGAGAAGACTTGTTCCACCACTAGAACTAAGGTGCAAGCGGGCCTCGAACCCGTGCTGTTATTTATGCATGGTTCATGGTTTCCCTGCTTTAACCGCTCGACCATACAACTCTAAAATCTTGAAGCTAACTCTACGAGTTACAAGAAGCCAATGGAGTTGCCACAGGGGGTGATATGTTGCCTAATGGAATTAAGACCCTGTTTTTTGACAGAATTAAAGTTCTAAACCTATAGAACTAGTGTTTGTAGGGGTTATGGTTCTTGCACATTTTTTTCATTTGATTTAGTATAGTAGGACCAATTTATATAAAAACTTACCATTTCAATTTTCAGGTGCGGGATTGTTATACAGTTATTAAAAAAGTCTAATTAAAATGAAATATTTGTATTAGGACTATTCTATCCTAATAAGTGTCGTTCAATGCTGAAAGTCTTTAAAACTTTTTCACATGAGGCGATGCACTAAAAATTGATGCTTCTAAATGTTAAGGGTAATTCAATGGGTGTTTTATTTCTACTTTCTATAGTCTTTGTTTTATTTTCATATCAAGGAGAATACAAATTTTAGTTATGCATTCTTCTTAATATTATGCAATCCATTTTTACCAACATTTTTCAACATACAGTAAAGACTAGTTTAAACGTTTTGAATATGGCTAGATGGGCATGTTATTTGATGTTTTATCTACATTTATTTCTTGTTATCACACACCAAATTCATGTTTCTAATTTATTTTCATTTTATTATTACAGAATTTTTATGTTACTGTGTACTGTAATATTTTGAACATGGAGAAAAGTTTTTTAAAAAATGAAAAATTAGAGTATTGTTCTGTAATCAAATATTTTCATCTCAAAGGAATATCACCATTTGAAATCCACAATAAAAATAAAATGGTTTTTGTTTTACTGCCAGGAGAGCTTATTATCAGTAATTTTAAAAAAAATAATATTATAATTAATACAGTATTTGAAACTTCACAAAACCATTAACATAATGACATTTTAAGTTCAACGCTCCATGACCTAGATTTCAAATGATCTCCTAATGAAATATGAACAGTCTTCTACGCTATCAATTTGGAATGATAGCGAGTTTTTAATACCATCAGCGATAAAAAAAATGAGCAGGAAAATTACCTGACAGTGCTTCTCGTTATATACGATGTTCAAGTCATGGATTACGAGTCTCAAAAGGATAATCAACAGGGCTTTAGAACATGTGAGCACCGATCGTAAACGGCAAATTGTAAGCGTCAGCGAACATGATGATTGAGACTGTAGTGTATTAGGCATCTGGGAGAAAGTAGGACTTTGGATTGAGTCGGTGTGATAGTTAGTCTAAAGGGATATAGTATAGGCTACTTTACTAGTTTATTAAAGAAGTAATAAATCGCAGACATTTTACAGTTAATGTAAAAACAGGCATATCTTAGATGTTAAAATTTTAGAAATTCTTAAAAAGAAATGGTGATGTCTTTGTAATAAGCTTTAAATTATAAAATCATCTCACGGTGTATACAGATTTTTTTGACGTGTATTGGTAATTCATTTTAATACCAATATTAGCTTTGATATCATAAAGGGTTTTAGTTCTTTTATTTTTATCATACTATTATAATTTGTTAAAAGTTTCAAAAGATATATTAAATAATTCAATTAAAATATATTTTTATGACAAGTTATCTGGCCATGTCCACATTTAGAGAAAAAAAAAACTACAAATAAAATTGATAATGCGTACATTAGGGTTTTCCATAGTATTTATTGCTAAAAACTTATGTAATAGGAAATATGCAATTTTATTTTAAAAAGGGGAGAAAACAGGCAGTCCACATTCGGAGGCAATCAAACCACACATTTAATTGATAATGCAAATATTGAGGTTTTCCATGGTATGGTATTTATTACTAAAAAACATGTACTATACTAAGAAATATGCAATTTAGTTTAGAAAAAATGGGAGACTATGTGAGAACCTGGGAAAATGAAAAATGACCGGGAGTCAGGTCGAAAAAAACCCGAGTGTCCCAGCCAACCAGCCAAAACAGGAGTGTTGGCATGTACACATTTAAAATTTAGGCCTAGCCTATCATAATGGTAAGTGAACTTTGTTTGGATGGTAAGTCACCTCTGTTTGGCAAAAGTAATATGGACTGTTTTAAGATTGGGTTACACTTAAATTATAGTCCCATATAACCATTGGCATAAGCACCTCCAGTTTTAGCAGTTTTCATAGCACCTGACCTAATTTCAACTATAATTGCCATTTAGCAGTGACATGAAAAACCAATTCATTAAATATGCAATATCTTGTCCACTACCAATTTCATTACATTTAGATTTTTTTTGCAATATAGATGCCAGATGTTACTATTAATTAATTGAAAATCATCAAATGAAATCATGTATAAAATAAAATATCATATACTTAAAAATATGTCTGCTGCCCTCTATAATATTCTGTTTGACATTTTATTGCTAAATATTGTTGAGTATTCTATCTTTGTAACTTGCTTTAAGGGATAGCTTAACCTTAGCACTTGAGATCACAAGTTAATTACCGTCATTAATCATTTTCACACTAATCGATAGTCTATTATCACTGTCATTTAATCTCTGTATTAATGTTGTATTAGAAATAGTAAGTGAACCTATGATGGTTAAATAGTTTTTATTGGCAAATTATTATTTAAGTTATTAACTTTCTGATGGTATACCGGCCAACTCTCACAAAAAACATACAAGTATCATGCAGGGGTATCCATATTTAACATCTCATGGATTCTCATTCTTTTCTGGAGACAAATTTCAAGAACAAATAATATAGAGCACAAGTAAAATAAAAATGACCTATCAAAAGACTGGTGTTTTACATGGAAATGTAAAAATCACAACTTTTGGCAAATAACCTTTTTTTGCTTGTCAAATCTAGATTGGCCATATATTGGTGTAAAAAAAATTTGGCAAGGTATTTGGTAGGTCCAAATATTACATGTCACTCGCCTGTGTTGTCATATACTGTTCAAACTGGGCTCAAAATAATGAATGAATACTAACTAGCTAGCATCTACTAGACATTGTACAGTTGGCTAGCATTAAACCAAGCCCTTCTTAATAATTCAAATGAATACTGAAAAGAATTTGAAAACAAATCCCAAATTTTTAGGTGGATATGTAAAATTCTAATTGAATTACACCTTTGGGTATTATTATTTTATAATGGCATTACATTGTGGTATATTTGTGTGGAATACATAGATATACTAGACAAAACTAGCAAGCACAGTAACCAGCAGTATGTCCAACAAAGGCTCCTAAACTGAATGAGACTTGCCACATGTTTAGATGTCATTTTGGTCTGTTTTTACACAATCTTCTTCACCAATTGTCTACATATAAGCATCTTATGGGCTTTAAAAACTTTTAAAAATATTATCTAAAATAAAATATCATTGGTCACATCATTTCCAATAGCAGGTACCATACATACCATAAAAGAAATTGACACAGAGTGCGCCATACATCTTGGCAATTGTTCTATTATGTCCAGCATAATTACAAAATGGAAAATGAACCTTTCATAGGTGGGTACTGTGACTTAAAAAACATATGCATGCATGTTGTAAATTTTCAATCCCCTAACCAATGACCAATACATGTTTGACATGTTGGCTTGCCTACCAATATTTCCAATGTCAAATGAATAGGACAATCATATGAGGCACAGAGTGCATAGCAAGTGTGGGCATTGCCCATCCCTTTTAGATAAAAATGTTAATAATAACTGTAGGCCTAAATAGAAAATTATATTATTTTAAATAATAAATTTTAAAATTCATATATTTCAATTCCACTTAAGAATTCTAGATGCATCCATTTCTTTCTAAATTCTATTTTGTCAACAAAAATTAAAACATCCAAAATTTTAATATAATAGATATTATATAATAAATATATTGATTTGAAATTTGGTATATTATTTTATTACTTCCGAACATAAGAAAATGCAAAATAAGAATACAAATTTGATTTTTTTTGGGTTGACGCTAAAAGGAAAAGTGGATAAATCTGTTTTTGTTTTGTTTTGTAAAATCTAAATCTAGTTAACCATGTGCAAAAATAATGCATTTTATTGAGAAAATAGCCTGGATGAAATCAATGCAGATAGGATCAACAGTGTACTAGCCAGCTAGCAATGGTCAATCATGATATCATCTAAGCCTAGCCACTCAACATTAAAACTAAGAGGTACGCAGGTAACTGGCCCACGTTTATTATTTTCAAAAAAATAAGCAGATAAAGTTTCAAAGAAATTAAAATTTTTGGGTGAATTTGGGAGATTTATGAAAGAAAATAAATAATTTATGCTTAATGTAATCTTTTCATAGATGATTACTTTGTGCAAAATTAAAAAAAACTGTTCAACTTTTAAACAGTATATTTTCAATTTTTTGTGTTACATTAATATCTGTAAAGTAATTTCAAAACTCATTTAATGTTTCTTTTTTTTCAAATGGCAAGATATCTTGTAAAAGTTTTGTAAAACAACATAAAAAATACCTGGTTATTATTAAAAGTTCACATCCCTTACCATTACAAGCAATAATGCAAAATGCTTTGTCTGACAGTCATTAATATTTGTATTACTAACTAGAAGCACTCAGAGACCGCAAAACTCTGTCAAGCTTCCAAAATTCTCGGTAATGTAGTTTTAACAGTTTGTAATTTTTGTATACAGTATATTTGTGGATTTTTTAGTGTTTATTACAAAGTTACTATACAACTTCGCAGAATGAAAGAACGAAACTCAACTGTTTCGGGGTGTATAGGCCCCTCGAAACTGATAAACCATGACCTCGAAAGGTCAAATTGGTGTCAAGAATATGGCTTCGCAGCAAATTTGCTATGCTATGCAACCTAAAAAAACCAGTTTGGAGCAACATACTGTATTGCTTCATGTATCAAATGGTTATTTTGGTTACATAAGGAAATGAATAGCCGATCAAATTGAACAAATAGACTGACGTATTATCAATTACTCACAATCTTTGTATTAAATAATATAATCATCTTTAACAGCTATTTCAACTAATTTTTGTACAAAATAATTATAATCGTGTACCTGAATGAAATATGAAGGCTTCCCATTATAAGCAACATAATAGGATGAAATTAACCAACTCCCATGTGACCTGTATAATTGGATTGAGACCTGTAGTTTTATTCTACTACTATTTGTAGGGAACGATGTATTCCCAAAGTGAGTGGAAAATAATTAGATCTAGTGGCCGATACGATGAGTACAACCAAAGTCTGACTGGCCAGTAATATTAATTTAAACGCCACATATGATTGATGGCGTTATCTAGTATCATGTCATAGTCTGGAGCTTCATATCAGTTCATGTAACAAATAGCTACTTGGGTTACATAAGGGAATGAATATACACACAAACCAAAATATAAAAGTGATTGTGGAGAATAACAGAGAATGGTAATGTTGATTGTGATGAATAAACTGATAATGATATTAATGGAGATGATAAATAATAATATAAAGATGATGGTAAAAGAAGACTTAACAGGGGCAGATTTAAGGGGGGGGGGGGGCGCAACCGGCGCACGCCCCCCCTATTATTGTCAAAACGTAGTTGCGCCCCCCCCCTTATATTAGGTGTGCCGGGTCGAAAATTTACAACCAAAACCCAAAATTCGACTAAAATACGGGACCAGAGCAACCAAAATAGGGGAAATAAGCTTGTCAGGTAAAACCTAAGAACCACGCCCACCGGAATTTAAAGTGCGCCCCCCCCCCTTTCGGCGGTTCCTGGATCCGCCCCTGCATAATATGCACTAAATTACAAAAGGTTCTCAAAAGAGAGACACCTGCCCTACAATAGAAATAAATAGCATGAAATAGTAGAACACACTATGCATACCTGCCAACAATTATAATGTGAATAGTGGTAGGATCCAAAATCTGTGCCTACTTATGCCAAAGAGAGGACCATATCCCTGCAGGTATGTACATCTTGATTGTTTGGTTTGACAAGGAAAAAAAAAACTGTATTTTTAAGACAGCGATATGATTGGGTTCTAAAGTGGTAGGTAGTAGGAAGGTTAAAAAAGCGGTAGCCAGACGCCTCGATCGGTAGGGCAGGTATGAAATATGCTTACTAACGAAGATGATTATACAGATGGAGGTAACAGCAACAATGATAATGATGATGTAGAGGATATGAAGATGATGATAATGGAAATAATGATAAAGAAGCTGATAATATATATGTATGAAGTTGATGATGAAGTTAATGACAATGACAATGAGGCAGAAAAACTGATAAAGATAAGGCCAAGAACAGAAATTATTTCATGGCAAAATCAGTAGGATCGGTAGGTTGATTCTGTTTTTGTTAAATGACCCAATTGTAATAAACGGGCCAACTGGAATCTTTTCAAAATTTGTATGTAGCGATTCTTACATTTTTCTGGGGATAAAAAAAAAATGAATATGTTTTTCAAAATGTGCAAGAATATATATATTTCAAAATTTTTTAAAGTTATATTAAAAAGAAATAAAAAAATATAGACATGAACTCGTCACTTTTGACGAGTTAGCTGATCCGCATGTTACGCAATGTAATTTGCAGATTGTAATTTCGTAATGTAATTCCTGTTACCAAATTATATAAAAGTGACACAAACAATTAAGTCAGAAGCTATTTTATAAAGTTTGGATAAAATTTAAACACGGATAAGCACGATATGCATATCTTGCATTATAATCAAAGTTTTGCCTACTGACGTCATCAAATTAAAAATAAAGGTAACATTTCTTGTAGAGGATTAAATTATCTACAACATATCAAAATTTCGAAAAAAATCGACAGCCAATTACCAAGAAAAACCTCACATAACTATAATAAATATTATGTAATTATGTAAAAATCAAGTTTTTAAATGTAGATGATTAATTGATGACGTCACATGTTACTGGAAACCGCGATGACTCATGATATCATATCTACAGGTCATAGGCTCCCAGAATGTGTAATAAAATTTGGGGTTAACGGGACATTCTGAGGAGCTATAAGTGATTAAAAATATGCATATTTTTAACTAATTTAATTGTTATTGTCAAAAACGCGCACAAGGACGCATTAAGTTTAATGCACCCGTAGGACTTGTTTCTGTCCCTAAAATCACTGAAATTAATGTAAATTTGTCAATACAATGTCAGGAACTCATAATAGTAGAAAAAACGTCATTTCTATCATCTTTGTGTGCTATGCGCGATAAAATGCACACATGCGCGTAAAATTTGCGACAAAACTTGAAATGCTCTAAATTACCTAAAACATGCTCAAATGTAATCAGAATTTGATTTAGAGCATTTTAAAATTTTAACGCACGCGTAATGCCGCGCATGTAAACTTTTGAGAGCTTTGACGTTCAAGGTCAACACAAAATTTAAGCTCACCAAATATTATCTACAAACGTAAATTAGTTAGCTTGTTATTAACGTTTAAAGAAAAATGCATTTGCGTTGACAATGAAATTGTTCATGTAACTATTCCTGACCAAGTTTTTTGATAACTGAAATTTTCATGTTAATAGCTTGTGTCAATTTTGAGGAATCTGTTACACAAAAATTGACAGAAAGAAATAAGAAGAAGATGATGATCATGATTTTGTAGAGTAACAGTTATGTAGCGGATCAGCTAATAAAAACATGACCTAAGATTTTCATGATTTTTTGGTCAGTTGGGAAAGGCCAATGATTATGATGATGTGATGACTGGGCGGAAACCTGTAAACAACCTATACTGTCTTTGATTTTAATTTCAATTTCAATATGTCTTTATTTATCCCACATGGGGTAATTCATACATTATGGTCAGAATTACAACTGTACATACAAAATGATCAATATAGATAAAATAGTTATAAAATATTCAAATACTGTATATATAAAATACTACTATAAAACATTCAAATAAAAACATATTTATAAAACCAGCACATGTACATATAAATAAATAAAACCATAAAATGTATATAGCATAAAAACATGATAACATAACAATTATTTTTTATGTTCGTTATTTAAAAGTCGGATGGCTACAAATACAAACAAATTTCTTTATGGTTGAATTCATTTTATAAATTAATTAAACTTCAAAGATCCTGATAATTAAAATGCTCTAGATGAACATGTTAGCAAGGATTAACATACTAAAGATCATGATAATAGCTTCTTGGTGGGTTCATATAGAACATCATGATAATGAATATCACAATGATAAATTCTGAGTGTGAACCCAGCTACTGTCTTCATTGGCCAGAAGGCTAGCAGAGCATGTTTCTAGTGAGAAAAAACAACCATGTTTTTAAACGATTATAAAAAAGCACGTTAAATGGGTCCAATAAAAAAACATGGTTAGAAATTCTTTCAAAATAACTGTGTTTTAACCCTTATTTGTTTAGGGTTGGCATTCAAAAAACACGTTTTGTTACACGTTTTAGCTGCAACGCAATGCCATTAAGTCATGACCTGTCACTAGACACAAATTACCATTTTGTTATCAAATTCTTCAGTAGTTCAGGCCTGTAACAATTTTATATGAAATGTAGATAGACGAAATAGCAAAATTTGCTGCTTGGAAATGTGGGAAAGAAAATTTATGCATACCGTTATAATATGAACGCATAAGAGAAAAGGCTTTTATGAATTAGGTATATTATTTATCCACACACCATTACTAACAAGAGTCTGCATGCCAATATGATGGCGAAGGACAACAGACGGTCGTAACGGGAGAGAATAGCCTGTCCCCTGGACGATGGATCCTCGTGATTTATACGCTCGCCAGTGTGGGAGCCCAGTTGTGAAAAATTGGGGTACACAGAACATGATAAGCCCAATCTCAACTTCCGCCAGTAATTGTAAAATATACGCCCAGCCCATCTACCCTACTCTCGTTACCCTGTTCGAATCGCTGCACATTCTCACTAGAATTGTGTTTTGAAGGAATTAAACCGAGTTTAAAAGCAGTGGTTTTTGGCATTATTCACTAGAAACATGCCTTAATTGTCCAAGCATCCTTAATTCATTCCAGGTTAATAATGTGTTGAAAACCGCTAGTAGTGTGGTTCTCTAACGTGACTATATGGAGGGCGGGTTGGGCTAATGATATTGTATCTAGTAATCTTCCTGATGCAAAATCTAATTTAACAATAACAATAGTGATAGAGGATGGTGAATCTGATGAGAATGGTTATAAAGGATGCAAAGAGCAGCCCAAAATAGAGGTGTAATTGTCTTGTTTATCATTTATTTATAGCTTAAAGGGTTATTCCTCACAGTTTTTGAGACTTCTCAATCCTGGTCACAGTGTTCTTTGACTAAAGATTTGAAGCCGAGTACATTTTGAATGGGCAAAAATCAAAGGTTAAGGTCAAATTTTAGCTTTTCTCGAAAAAAGTATGATTTTTTTTTACACATGTACGATGATGACATCATTACTCTAAAATCCCTTTCACACAGAACTATAAACTCCGAATATTGCAGTAATTCATGAATGCTGGCTTTTGTGAGAAAGGGTACTTTTCCTTCAATGCTGGCACAGTGCTGGTATTTGTTAGACCACCTCAGACCCTAGACATATTACCGTTATATTACCGTCACTTCCTTAGGCCGGATGTGTATGAAAGGTTCCATGGTGTTGTACCTGCTTACGCAGGAAAGCATAACTAAATAAATGTCAAAGTTGGGAACATGTATTATTAAGACTGCTAATTTTACGCATTTCGCTCGGAGCCATTCACTCAGGAAACCACCATATTACTGGAATTTGACCTTCAGTGTGAAAGGGTTTAGACCGGCAATAATGCCGGCATGGTTATGGTAACATTGCAGTATTTTCTGTGTAAATGGGACTTATGAAACATTTTAATTTTATATATATAACTTGTACAAATAATATTTATATCATTTGCACATTATATATTTTATATGCACATGTTCTATACACACGTCGTTGGCATCATACACACAAAAAGCAATTAAATATAGGTGAAAAATTTGTCTTTAATCAAAAAGTACAAGATTATTCACAGAAATTGAGAAGTAATCAGTTTTTCTGGATATAAGCAATTATCAACATATGTAACCTGGATCCCTGGAGTAAAATACTAATTACATAAATTAAGATCAGGAATACTAATTACAAATTAAGCAGGCCAATTCAATTCCACATTTTTTAAGAACACAACTTGCAAATAATTTGTGTAGAATAAATTAAAACGGAATATACTGTAATACACTAAAATGAATGTGAAGCACAAAGTGCTATCTTAAAAGGTTTATGCTGTAGGTAGTTACTGGAGGTTATACTGAATAATAGTTTATTACTTGTATTTTAAATTTGTACAAGGCTTTCAAATGCTTTTTTACCTTTACCTACACATACACAAAATTACATAAATGACATTTAGACGAGCTACCTATGAAATCACATTAAAAAGTATGGTCATTTTTTGCCTGAGGGGGATGTAAGGAGGATTAAGATGGTAATATTGTACCTCCTTAAATTTTATTTATTGTTTTAAAAATAATATAAGGCTAGCCATGTCAGACAACTGCGACAGGCCAACAAAAATTAGACCCGTCTGACTGGTTGACTCACCAGCCTGTCATGTTACTGTAATCACTGTATCATTTGCCATTGCTAGCTATCCTTAAATAAATATAATAATAAAAATGATATCATCATTAAGTCTAATCAAAGTCAAACCAAATCACATGGTGGTGGTACCCTTCTTAAGTACCAGACATAATAAAAAGAGCAATAACATTTGAGGCAAGTCTACACAATGTGGCATACACATTATGACATGATGCAAATGTCATGATGTATTTGAACATGACTTTAGGCTCCAAGTTGGATGCTCTTAGACCGGTTGTGAACGATCCGCTTGATTTCACGCCATCTCAGTAACGAGACACTGGAGGATATTGTCATATGCAGTTATAGGACTAAGAAGCAAGTTCATCCTTTTCTGAATAATCAAATATTAATCTTCTCTCACTAATAAACCTCTGCTTTCTAATCAATTTTGTAAAATCATGTGCTGCCTGTTCTTATTTACAGGATATCATTACATAACTAGTTATTTCATGCTGCGAGGTTCTTACAGTATAAATCTAGACACATTACTGGTGCATTTTTCTAACAATGTTTTTACATGGTTCTCATTTTAAAAATAAGGAATAACCAGGGGCAGATTCAGGGGCAAACTTTCCGGGCCCGAGTGGGCGTGGTTAACAATTTTTTCCTGACGAGCAAAAAAAAAGGTCATTTTCCCATTTTGGTGCTCTAGTACCCGATTTTTCCCATGTTTTGGATTTTTATGGTAAATTTTGGACCCGTCGCACCTGATATAAAAGGGGGGGGGGCACAAATACTTTTGGCGATAATTGGCGTGCGCCGGTGGCGCACCCCCTCCCCTACTAAATCTGCACCTGATAAAGCTGATTTTGAAGTTAGTTCGAAATTGGTGGAGGGTGGGAACAGTAATCTGGCACATTATTCGCATGATGACTAACACTCACGCCTACTTCTATGAAAAGGTTGGCCTAAAGGTATGGTTGCTTAGGACTGCGCAGACTAGAGGTTATTAGGCTGTACACTGAGAGACAATTGTCTACCCTTTTCTGAAGTGTGTACTGCATTCTTTAACATGCACATGAGCCATTTTATACATGGGACCAACGGCTAAATGTCTCATTCGAAAGACGGCACACTATTAATTTGTATTTCAACCCTCCAGCTGAAACACAAAGAAAGAAGCATAGTGCTGGATAGAACCTGGGACCAGTTGTGGAAATTGGATATGTAGAACAGGATAAGCTCAACCTTAACTTCCATCGAAGATCATAAAAATTCTCCAACCACCTACACTACTCTCATTACTGTGTTAGAATCACTGCGCATTTTCACTAGAAACGTGTTTCAAAGGAATTTAACCGTTTTTAAAAGCACTGTTCACTAGAAACATACCCTGAAAATGAGAAATAAAATTAGAGAACATAGCACATCCAAGGTACAATCTTTGAATAAGTAACATTTTATTTAAATAAGTTGAGTAGTTATACTCCCACGCGCATCAACAATTTTGAAAATTTTTATGCGGAACTCCCACGAGCATTAACAATTTTGAAAATTTTGATGCAGCATTTTTAAAATATTAAAAAAATTATTTTCTACTGTGTCAAAGCCTTTTAACAACATTGCTACCTGTCGCCTTTAGTTAATCATAAAACCAGTGTTCTTAATATATATTTTTATTTGTACATTATAGTGGAACGCATCCAGATCGCCCCTTCCCCTATTATTGCCAAAACATAGTTGCGCCCCCACCCCTTATATTACGTGCGCCAGCTCTAAAATTGACTCCAAAAATAAATAATAGATACACATATGGACCAGGCGTAACATTAAAAGGGTAGAAAACATACAAAATAATAACCTTTTTTTGGGTTGTAAAAATCAAAACCATAAACCACGCCCACTCGGGATCAGGAAAGGGCATCTCCCTTCTGCTGAATCCTAGATTCACCTCTGGTTCAAACAGTAAACCAAGTACGAATAAATGATAAAATGGCCAGATGGTGTCGCTATGTATACTGTATACACAGGACGATATGTCAAACCAGAGATTGATGTATACAACATATCTAAGTAGCATTTTAGTTTGCAGCAACAATATAGCCAAACAGTATTAGACTAGTGGAATTTAATGAAAATGTGACTTTTAGAGGCAAATTTGGGTAAAAGTTGGGAACCAAGTTATTTAGCATAATTTTGGTATGCTGAATCCGATTAACCTGGTTTCCAAGCACAAATTTGGGGTTTTGACCCTCTAATTTGCATTTAAAAAAATGGTGGCCATGTTTTTAACAATACTTGATATCTTTGCAACGACTAATCATGGAAAGTTAATTTTGGTGTCAAATTATTGGCAATATGCACATTTATATTTGCTTTAATGAAAAGTTTAGCTGGAAAATGACCGGAAGCGCGATTTCTGACCTCTTTGACCTTTGACATTGTCTAATCGTATCTCAGTAACTATTGGTCGTAGAGGCTTGTGTTTGGGCTTAAATTAATCAGAACATACATTTTCTATGTACTATAATGGTACACTTTACCAAAAAATGACCGGGTGTGAGGTTATTGACCTTTGACCTAATATGACCATAATCTTGGGAATTACTGGTCGTAGAGACTTGTGTTTGGGCTTAAATTAACCAGAACATACATGTTTCTATGTACTATAATGGTAACACTTTACCAAAAAATGACCAGATATGAGGTTATTAAACTTTAACCTAATCTGACAATATTTTGTTGCTATGTACTATGTATGTTTTTTCTAGAAAATGACAGGGTATGAGATTATTAAACTTTGACCTAGACAGACCATCATATTAATTGCTGGTTATAGAGATCTGATTATAGTCATAATGTAATATAGTGGAGCATATACCCAAAAATAACAAGGTGTGGAGCTATCTGCCTTTAAACTGATCATAGACATATTTGGTTCAAATTTTGGGAAAAAATTATGTTCCTGTCTACATACTTTGATAGAACATTTTTACAGAAATGATATTATTGACTTAAGACATTTCCATATCTCCATACTTTTAGTTTAACCCGATCCTTGTATGCATGTTGCAATTCAATGTTTACTCCCTGTATATTACTCTCTTAGTTTTTGTGGGTAGAATATTATAGAAAATATATTTCGGCATTTCATAACGCCTAATGTCCCATTAATAATAATTTTCATCATTGTATTAGGCCTACTTCAATCAATGGCAAAATATCTCTATGGAATACCAAGGGCGGATCCAGGATTTCTCAAAGGGTCTAGTGCTAGGCTGGGGGTGCTGAGTCTTGGAGCAGAACAAAATTTACTGTCCAAAAAAAGGAGTAGTGCGCCCCTAGCATAACCCCCTGGATCCGCCCCTAAATGCTCCCTTCCACCACAAACCTGGTTTTCAATATGGGTTGTTCTTAGTGATTGGACAGATGATCCTACTATTCTGAAGAGTGTACTGTTCCCTTCGTTTGAAAATTGACCAGGTTGTACAAACCTAATATCTTAGGGGAATTCAACAAGTACATGCACACAGAGGGGTGGGGTGGAGTGTTATAATTTAAAAACGTGTACAGGGGTTGGGGTGGTCAAGGATGAGTTTTATGTATGCACAGGGGTGGTGTGGTGGTCAAGCTGAAAATATAAATAGCATCAAGCAAGCGTGGTGGTCAAATTTGGCCAAAAATGTTCAAGAATTATTGATTTATTGATTGCAAAGACTAAAATGACTTTTGGGAGCAAATGCCACTCCGTTTACCAGCAATTTAAGGTGCAAGACCCGCCAGTTCATAACTTAAAAAGATATGGATATATCTTGGCCAAACATAACATTATCTCTGGTCATTGTTTTTGGGTAAAATGCTTAAAGTAATGTAGTCTTTATATTTCGTTATGGAAAGTTTGAGCCAAATGCAGACATTTCTATGACTAGTTACCGGAGACTGGACCAGGTCAAAGTCATTGACATAACAACTGACCATTTTTTATTAATGTGTTTAATTATGGTACATTTATTTAAATCAGTGCATGTTTTTAGTGAATAATGCCAAAAAATCTTGTGGTTAAATTCCTTTGAAATGCATTTATAGTGAAATTGTGCAGCACATATTTTAAGATCACTGACAGAAGTTGAGGCTGACCTTATCATGTCCTACATACCCCCAATCTTCCACAATTTGTCTCCACACTGGAAATCGTATAAAGCACGATCCCCAAATTCTTGTCCAAAACATCGGTTTAGAAACAGATTATTCTCTCCTGATTCGACTGACTGTTGTTTGTCCTTTGTCATCGTATATTGTCTATCTATTTGTATAGAATTGTTAAAGGCCCAAATCACTGAAGAATTCCTTAACAAAATGTTAGTTCATGTCAGTAACATGTCTAGCATGTCTCACAGGTCTTATGGTTGGGTTAGCCACTTATATTGCTTGGTGGCTTTTTAGGCGCTGTTGACGTCTCATACTAACTTACTTTAGTTTTAGGATTGCAACTGCACGAGAAATAAGAATTGAGTTTTTTTTATATGAATAGAACAAAATTACCATTTTGAGAATACTTTTCAGGTGTAATTTGTTGTTTGTTAGTGGTGGTGGACTTAGCTCATTCATTCAAAAGGGAAGCACTTTGATTGGTCAATTCTACTAGTAAACATTTATTTAGATCCGCCCACTTGCCAAATACAGATGGGCAAGATTACATCATCCTAGTACATACATGTCAAGTTTGAGTTTGCCTTTGGCTTGAGATTGTCACCGAAGGAAAGAAAATTACACTGAGTTGCCCTCTGATACACTCCGAGTAGATCTGTAGGGCTCAAATTAAATCTTTAAAATGTGCTAATATACTAACATTTTTGAAAAAAAAATATATAATATAATTGATATAACCGGATATTCAGATCTCCGGGGTTTAAAATGATGGAGATAGTGAAGGTTTTTAATTTTATATGGAATTTTGAGTTTGATAAATTTTAGGCTTAGCTTGAGATTATTGGAAAAGTTTGAGATTTCAGGTGAGTGGCTTGAGAGCTTGAGGTTAGGGTAAAAGCTAATAATAATAATAATAATAAACTTTATTTAACCACGGTTACACTTGTTCACCTCAATGGTGTTTTTCAACAAGGCC
>JAOTQE010056268.1:8880-19757 GCA_025631205.1 Nesometra sesokonis
AAGCAAAATGTTTAGATTATTTTGTTTTTACACAACATCAGAAGAAGTCCCAAATCTAAATTTGAATATTAAATTAATCATTTAATAACATGATGAGCATGCTAGTGATTGGTATCTTTCACATTTAGTGACAAATGCTAATTTTGTCACAGTCATGAGATCTCTTTGGTAAGTGTTATCCTGTTATGCTCTAATTTTTAGTCATGTTCTAAAAAATACTGACAAAGGCAAACAATTCATTGACTAAAAATATTTACACAACATGCTAATTAATTTGTTGGTCACTTAAATTTAAAACAAGAGCAATTTTGGATAAAGTAACACAATTTTGGATAATGTCCAAAATGTATCAGAAATTGGAAGTATAAGTAATCAAGACATGCAAAAAGTATTGGCATACCCTTTTATAACATACAAAAAATAGTGTTAAAAACATCAAAAACATAAATCACAAATTTCTCAAAATGGCCATTTTCCCACATTTGTGGGAAGTTCTACGACATGATCTATATCAATAAAACTAAGTTCATTAATAGAGAAATAAATAAGATGACGTATTTAGCAATTTATTTAGAAAAATAAAGGCATTTGAAAAACAATCAAACTGTATGTCCGATCATAATTTTGATTTTGTCAACATGAAATGGGCCAGAAGCTAATACTATATTCATTTTGAAATGAAAAAAAAGAAAAGAAAAAGATCGCACATTGTCATCAGCTAAAATATATGGTCCTGGTATTATGGGTAGGGTCATATTCTCCAGCTTCTTTCAACACATTATCATATTGGTATTACTTTTATCTTGGAGGAATCATGCTTTTACATACGATCGTTTTTATTTGCAAAATTTGGTTATATTCTTACATATGTAAATACTTTGTTTTAGATGAATTTCTAATGAGTGTTAATTATTTTGAAATTCTAAGCTCTCCAAAAGTCTCTTTCAAAGTTATAATCATTCTTCAGTCCTCCAGCAAACTTTACCACAAAAATTTCATTTTGCCATATGAAGATTATTATGAAGATGAACACATCTAAACCATTTATTTTTAGGGTATTGTACTTGCGACAAATAAGCACAGGGACAATTACAACATTTATTGGACAATTTGAGCTTTTCTATCCAAAGGAGATGGTTATTCGAAAATAGCACTTATGAAAAATTTGTGATTTTAGAGAGCACTAATGAACAAGAAGTTGAGAGATGTTTTAAAAGAACCTTACACTGACCAAAATTGCTAAAAGATGTTTAATTCATGAATAATTTAGAATGGGCCATAGAACAGAATATGGTCAGTGAATACGAACTTCAAAATTGAAAAATAGAGTGTGTGCAAAATGGACGATACTGCATTAATTTTGCTCAAAAATAAATAGGCTGTCCAGCTCAGTGGGTGATAATATTGCCTGTTTGATAAGATTAATTAACTTCCTTCTTTTGAGGCTGTACTGATTGTCTTGCATTTTATGTGTACCCAATTCAATACCCTTTATATCATCCCTTTAGCGAAATCTGGCATGTCGGTTCTGTTTTTTCATCGCAAAAATCCTACATCGAAGAATCGTTGAGTACTATTCTACAAATAATTTTATCATCATGAACTAAACTGTAAATAGATTAAATGCCATGACATTTATGAACAAGTCTGCATGAAGTATGGGAGATCTCCACTCAAAGCGAGTCGTCTCATGGTAATTTAAGCAATAGTTGTTGAGCAAAAATTTAAGCTGTGAACTTAAATCACAATGGTGGGGATGTCGATACATTGATATGAACATTTGACGTTATGTAAATAAATAGCACACAAAGTATTTAAACAACTAAACAAAGACTCAATCCTAAAAATCTACAAAAAAAATTATTCTCCATCAAATTAAAAAAAACATTATTATAATGAAACGTAAATATAGTATTCAAAATTAATTAAAACAATGACTTCAGACTTATTGTGGGGATTATCTAAATTTGATCTCACCTATGATGCAACTCATTTGATGGCAAGACCTCGGATATTATTTTGTTGTAAATTTAAATTGCATTCGATAAGCATCTTTAATTGATGTCTAGTCATATTTCAACTGTACGATTATATTTTCATTAGCTGGTGACTCGACATAAATCATTTTAATATAAAATAAAAGTGAAATTTTAATTTACAGTTAAAGGTATTTTATTCGTGGGTAGCTACTCTACATATTAAAACTGAATATTGTGATAAATATTGTAGGGATTAAAAACAACAATTAGAAATGATAAAATCCAAAAAAAGAAATCTCCAACATTTTAGAAGTTGATAATTGCTAACCAAAACACACAGAGATGCATTGACATTATTATAAAAAGTAGAAATTAATTAATGTTACCTGTGTAGAAAATTGCAATCTAATTAAAAGTTGCTTTGAATTTGATATTTCAATTGTACAGTAATATTTGCATTATATTTGTTAAGTTGGCAATAAATCAATTTTTAATATAAAAAATATTTAATTTATAGTCAAACATAACATATCTATAGGCAGCTACTCTACATATAAAAACTAATTGTGATAAATTTATTTATTAGAATAAAAAAACTATTATTTACTGCTGTTTTGGACTGGAATAAACAAATAAAACTTCTGATAAATAAAAAAAGATAATGACATAAAGGTTTCAGTTCAGTCACCATAGACAAATGTTAAAGTTATCAAAGTTTTCTTCCAGTTAGCATGTTCTTATGTTCTACATATTGTCACTTAGTCAATATGTGATCCAGTTTAAAGGAAATTCCGTTCAAAATTTAAATTAAAAAAATGAACCCTTCTAAATTTAACTATTGTAGTAAATATAATATTGATCTGCCATTTTTATGCCATGCTATTACTGTACTTCTAATTATGAAAAAGTGCAAAATAAAAACAGAAATTGTTTTTTTTTGTCAACCCAAATAATTATAAATAAATGAATGTTTATTTGATTTGCTTTTGTGAAAAGTCTAACTAATAACCAATGGCGAGCTAATGTATGACATGCGTGCTGCATGCAACAGCAACACTTTTCATGTAGAGAATAGCCTGGATAACATCCCCGCAGATAAAATATTTAAAGGCTACTAGCCTAAGAACAGGTAATTATTAAAGACATTGTCTAGGCGAAATTACCTAACAGAGTTAAAACAATGCTTTTTTTTTCTACTTGAGAATAAAACTAAATTTTTTTTTAGGTAACTGATCCATGGTTATTATTTTATATTTTTTTAAACAAATTAGTTTTATTTTGAGACTATGGAAGCAATGTCCCTTTAAATATTTCTTCATTGTAAATCATTGCTTAACATTAATAATAAAAGGCTTAATATGTGGTGCAAATAGAAGCAAACATTACACCAAAATATTGATCATTTTTAATAGCATTCAATATTTAGAAAATCAATAGCTAGTAGCTAACAGAAATAAAAAGATATATTACTAGGCCTATCATACAGTGTCATATTATTATAGAGAAAATGTCTCAGTAGTGATTAACAGATTAATCACTGTCGAATAATAGAAAAAAAGTAATTTGGTTTATGCATGAACAATGTTTAGTGAAATACCTCCAGACATCTTGCATGAAACTACTAATGCTTTTAGTTAGCATCCTATTGTTTTTATTACATTTTATTCATGTTAATATATATTTTGCTTATATTTATTTGACATAACTAGAGATGCTTTTGCATGGATTTGATTTTAATCATTAAACTTGCTTTATTAATGTTCTTATATTTATAAACTATACATTCTTATATTATTATTATTGTATATGTGCATGTTAATTTTATATTTCTTTTCATAAACATTAAAATTTACCTAAACAAACCACCTTTCGAATATTGCTTATTTTTCTGGACAGTTCGGTTCGAGAGTTGGTCGGTTTTGTGGAAATTTACTATATTGTTGTAATTGTTTATTATAATACTCACTTGCATGATTTAATGTGTTTTTAATTCATAACATATAAATCATTTCCTTTTACATCTTCATTTCTTTTTTCTTGCATGAACTTGTATATTTCCATATATCATTATTATAATTAAATATAATAATATGTATTTATATAATATTATATAATATCATATAATTACTGTATTATAGACTTTTGAATCAGAAATATTTATCTGTTAAAATATCAATAATATTTAGCTTTATTGCATTAATCATCACATTGTATAAATATTATAATAATTTTATATATTACTTTCCCTCCAATTAAAGACTACTTCTGGAATGCGAGTTTTCTTGTAGCTTTTCCCCTAATTTTTAATTATTTTAACTAAAGCTCAGTCCAGGCTATCAAATTTTCTTTGACAAAAGAATTTGATATACCTGTATACTGTATGTTCATGGTGACATACGTGGACACATCCTTACCAATACGAGTTGACGAAAGTTTTTTGTCATAGAAAGTTTAATAGTCTGGACTCCCTTGTGTCCTGTATCTTTTGGATTCACTGGAACTGCAAAAGCAGTCTTTAGTGGGAGAGAAACTTGTCATAGTAGAACCATTGCTAAGTCCAGGAAATAATTGTCAGGTAGCTCACACGAGCCACACACTTAGGTTAACAGACTTCCATTTGCCCAGGAAAACGGGTTAATTTAACCAAGCAAGAAAGTTCAATGTGAACAATGCAACTTGGATAAATTTCTAGAGTATGGGTCTAATTGGTCTGTTGGGCACTCACCCATGAGTTTTGACTGAGACTACTATAGTAGTCTCAGGTTGTGACCTTGAAAACATTGCCAAATAATTGAATTTTCAATTTTGACCATAGGTTATCATGAAGCTAACCATGTCAAATAATGCAAGTGTGAACAGTAGCAACATTAACCTTTGCAATTTACCTACGTTCTTGATCAAATCTGCTCTTTTCAAAATCCAGTGCAATTGTGACTTTGAGAATGTTTTTGCTATAAATTTTTTAATTTAACACTATGCTTTGCTCATAAGTATAATTTTAGTAGTTTTTTTTATTTTAATGCAATAACTTGTAATAGTTTTATTAACTAAATAATTATTTCACCATAATTTATTATAATGTGCATTTGTCTATATTTTATCTTTTTAAAATTGAAGTTAGTAATAATAGTATTTAAATATCAATAAATTATACTGAATCAAACAAAAAACTGATACAATATTATTGTCCTCAGGAATGAGTCAATTACACTCTCACTCTTGAGGACAATCTATGTATAGTAAGTACAACATATTGATTAAAACAACAACTACACACAACGTGTAACCATGAGAACGCAAACATTACATATGAGGCATGTCATGGCAAAACCACCAAGTTTTCGCAAAATTCAAAAATTGAATTAATATTAAAATCATATTCCATATTACTGGCATAAAAAAATAAATTTGACTTTGAAGGAACTTTGACTGTATTCATGGATATTTTGCGATTCAAACCTTCAAACAGTATGATATTTTTAATTGGCTTGTAATAAATAAAACGAAAGTAAAACTGAATAGAAAAGTCAATGTCATACTGTATTATTAGCAATTTCAAAATCTGTTTCATTATAAACTATTATTCGGTCATTTCATTGTAAATGTATGAAAACTTAATATTTATGAGGGAATTTCCCACAATTCTAAAATTCTAAATTATAGAAAAGACTACTGTTATAAGAAATTCTAAAAAGTATTATATAATGCAATGTAATAGCACTCACAATTATTAATTAAAATATCATTTTTGAAAAAAATATGACTTCAGACCTATCTTGATGGCTCTCTCAGTTTGATTTCGCATATTTGTAGTAGATGTGTCTGATTAGTCTTTTGATTCAGCATAGCATTTATTGATCTATTATTACAATTTTGTATAATTATACAAATGCTATTAAAATCATGAAAATGGTTTGGTTAATGATTTTCATTTATTTTTTTCTTTTAGAACAACAAAGAGCAATCTGGGAATATTCCACAGTGGAAGAAGGAATTAATGGAACGTAAACAAAGGTCTCGTAGCGTAGGCGATATTGATCAAGCTAATAAGAAAATGCATATATCAGGTATGATAATGGGGCCTAAAAATATATTTGTGTTTTTTTTCAAGCATAACTGACCAGAAATCATTAAAATTGGGGCAGGCAATTCTTTTAAGAATGTTCATGCCTCTTATTGTTTTTTCTTTTTAAAATGTTCATGGCTCTCAAATTGTGTGAATACTCAAAATTATCCTGAAAATTATAAGAAATGAACTGGAAAATAGATTTACTAAAATTTTCTTTCACAGATTTTAACTAATTTTTTTTTCATGTCATCCCCATCCATGGTCAGGATGAGTGGGTCTTATGATGGTTCCGTCCCCTTTTTAACTCAAATGTAATTTACAACACATTTTATGTACACCACCTCCCCCAACATCCACCTATGCGCAACTCAGTCTGAGCTCCCAAGATAAATGGAAGACACACTGAATGTCTGCCGAATAAGCTGGCGCTGCCCCTGAATTGGGCAAGTTGTAGCTTGGCAGTTGGGCAATTTGTCACTTTCTACCCTGAAGTGGATGCTGGTCATCGTCGGCTGACTACTCAGTTTGGCCATGTCTAGCTTGAGACACAAACAAACCTGTGCTTCCTGCCCTCGGTAGCTGAACAACTTATACTGAAACAGTATGGACCATGTCTCACTTGAGACACAAACAATCCTGTGCTCCCTGCCCTCGGTAGCCGCACAACGCATACTGGAACACTATGGACCATGTATAACTTGATCCAATGTAGCACAAGAGTGCAATGATTGGAGGTACACGCACTTGCGGATTTGGTTTGAAATCCGAGTTTTCCGTTCTCCTAGATTACTTGCCCTCCATGGTTATCGAGTGCAATCTCCCTGAAGCAGGTGGTTTTGAGGTGCCAGTTGCCCTCCTCTGCCCCTAGTCTTGTCAGTCTAAAACAGGTTCTGCCAGACATAATATCACTTGGGTAGGCCAAGAGATGCGGGCCGAAGAGAGCATTAACCTCACTGCCACCCTCTGCATTAACAATCTAAGAACCAACTGTATACACCACTGGTTATGTGTTGTATTCTGTGGGGAGTTTGCCATTCCCGCACAAACTTGTCACCCTTCCAGTATATCTTAATACAGAGAGCCGGACTGAGGATTGTGTAAAAGAGTGGTCACACTTTCTGCTCTTCTGGCCATGTTTTCCTCATTTTAAAAAGGATTGTTTACCTGATTGGACCGGTTTATAAGTTATGTTTTTGGTTGTTTTTAGGAGGGGGAACAAGCAATATAATATGGTGGCATATGTATTTTTGAGAGTGTAAGAGGACATGCACTGGGTGCTCCCACTTAATTAGCCGCTGTTAAATAGTACTCAATTATACACCTGGGTTGTAAGAGACTGTAGATAACGTAATCAGTAAAGTAATCAGTTGAAATGTTTTTTTGTTTTTTATAGAAATCATTCCAAAAGATGCTTCGGCAGTACCATCATGGAAAGCTGAGCTTGAGAAGCGTAAACAAGCCAGATTAGAAAGGACGTACAAGTCTGTAGACCATGTTGAGGAGACGTTTTAGAACTAGCCAGATTAGAAAGGACGTACAAGTCTGTAGACCATGTTGAGGAGACATTTTAGAATGAGCTACCAAATCATTCTGCCAATCACAGGAAACTGCATAGCAGAAGTCTACATTTATATTATTTTAATGATCCATGTGCTCATATCAACTCATGATAATACAAGTCCATAGCCTGAGTCGTGGAGACATTTTTAAACATGGGATAACAAATAATTCTGCTGGTCATGGGTGAAACTGCATAGCTGCAAATCACATTCATGGAACATCAATGTTCCATCTGTTTGCAGCAAGCTATGATAATACAAGTTTACAAGTGAAATCAAGGAGACATTTGAGAACTTAGGGCTAACAAATAATTCTACTGGTAATTGAATTAGTAGTTTGTAAGCCACATAAATGGTTTCTAATATTTAAGGTGATAAATACAAATCTGTGGAACAAAGCGAGAAGACATTTTAGAATTGATGGACCAAATAATTCTACTGGTCAGGAGGAAACTGAATAGCTGTAGGCTACATTCATGGTATTCCAGCTTTCCAGTCTGCCTGGTGAGAACCCATTTTAAAACTGATGGACCAAATATTGCTACTGGTTGGGGAATGCTCCATAGCTGGAGATAAACTAAGATATTTCAGCTTCCAAAGTGTTGGTGACAAATACAAACCAATCGCAATATATGAATTCCAAATGTTGAAAGTTGTGTACACATTATGTTTACATGTAATACATGGTCAACACGTGAACATGTACATTAAAACTTCTGTACACTATGTGTTCTCACCAGCATCGTGGCAAGGCCCATAATTGAGGTTGATGTGAGTAATTTTGACAGCCCAGAAATGACATTCTGAGACTACAAAAAAGGGACCAAGAAAGCCATGACCATGTCCACAGTGTAACTTCTTCAATTTACATGTTTATTTGCAATTGGTGGTGGTGATTATAGAGTACATTGGCGACAGTGCCATACACATTTGCCAAAGAATGTACTATCTTCTTTAACATTTATTTACATGACCAATTTTAAACACTGGACCAACAATTTAATGTTTCCTTCAAACAAATTAACTTGTATCTGCACTTCCTGCCGAAACATGAGGTGCAGCATTAGATTTGATTCCAACTGTCAGTTTCTCTGACCATCATTCTTGTAGCATTAATAATTGTATGGAAAACAGATTTATAGAACATACAAATGATATAATATTTTATCAAGAATATGATGTATGTACTTATTCATAATCTGCATATTTTCTTATGTAATTGACATTGAAACTTTTATTTGGTGGTTGATAATTAAATAATTTTGGTTCTTCAATCAGAAATTGAGAATTTGGGTTATAAAAACAAATGTATATTTGAAGAGATTATGGATTAAAATGAATATATTTCAATTTATATAACAAAATTGAATGTACTGTATAAATTTCTCATTAAAGTGCTTCATAGAGGATGAAAATTGTATAATATCTTAAGCCGGATCAAGCATAATTACTTTGTTTCTACACTAGATTTGTAAATTAAGGTCCAATGAAATTTGCATGGAAAATAAGATATTTAAATAATTATGAAGGAATTTGTGAGAGAAAACAGAGGGATTAGAGCACTAATATAGGTTATTATCATTATTCTATAATTAAAAAGTATATTATTCTTAAGGAGTTAATTTTATATCCCTTTCACACCAAACAATGAAAATTTGCCATTCAGATCTGCCAGAGACAAATTCACACTGTAGTTAATAACATGCTAACATGTTGCCGAAGTTTTTCAAAGTGACATATAATTACAGTATATGTGATTCCATGGATTAAGGAATGACTTATTTTTTTTAACCTTGATTTAGATATTGAGTTGGGTCTCCTTTTATATTGTGTCCACGATGTCTTTTTTGAGCCTTTCCGGAGAGGGAAATACTAATGATTTTTTGATATTATCAACCTGGTGTGAATAATAGAGTTAATTATGTCATACTGGACTTTTTTTTCAAAACTTTGAAAGATTTTGGTATATTAATGTCAAAGCCCTATCTAAATACTATGACAGTGTGTCCGTGTGCATTCTTTGTGCAATTGAAAAAAATTAAAAATGTAAACTTGCTGAAACTCTGGGGGAACCGAACTTCATGGGAATTCTTCCCTGAAAATCGGTGTATTAAACCGTAATTCAACAATTGTTTATTTATATTGATTTATATAATTTTGAAAATACCAAACAGTATGTGAAATATATACTTATATTTTGACTATTATTTTGTTTATATGAGATAGTGATAAATTTCATATAAAGAGTATTTTAAGATGTAATAATAATTTTTGATATGTGCAAATATCAAAACACATCCAATTAAAGAAATTTGTTTTTTCTAATAGACAGATTTATTTTATATTCATTTCTAAATTTTATTTTTGATTAATTTTGCTAGTTTTTTTATCTTGTAGTTTTATTTTTTAACATAAAATTCATCTACTTCAGTAGTGGTAGTACTACTTACAATAAGTATGTTATGTGCCAGAGGCATGTGATTGGGGTGCTCGAGCACCCTCTTCAGACATAGAAAACAATAAAATTACTAAATAAAATTGAAAATTATGTCATCGTAAAAACCCCATCATGTACCCCTTGAGAGAAAAAGGACTATAATTTTAGTAATTTCATAAGATGCATAAATTGGCAAATAATGTTGTTTTTCTTTTGCCCGTCAAAACAAAATGTGGAGTTGGTATTTGTTATGAACACTGTGTTTCCTAAAACGCAGTACCACAAGAAATGAATTTCTCACTATAACAGACACTAGAAGTCCTAAGATAATGAAACCAAAACATAGGTAAAATTGACTTTCTCTAAACTAAACTCACAAAACCAGACACAGTAGGCGCATCCATGGAACTGCACTCTGAGGCTATATATTTTATCAAATGTTTGCTAGTAGTTAAACAATAATAAATAATAAATCATTGGCCAACTTCAGTATCTTAAAAGCTATTGGGCTGATTACTTAAAATTGACTCGTTTTATTTTGTTATTGTCCATACACATGTGCCTGTAATTTATGCCAAATATCTTTCACAAAAACATAGAAGTACAGCGTTAAGCAAACTACTGTACACCACTAGGCTTTCAATTATTTTCAATTTGTTTAGCTCCAATACAATACTGGTATGATTAAGTAGTATATCTTTCCAAGGATTTTTTAAGGTTCTCACTATTAAAGTTATTGTATGAGAACTCGTTAAAAATCAGATATACATTCCCTATCACTTATTTTATTCAGTTGGTTATATATATATATATAGATATATTATTATTAATAT
>JAOTQE010056279.1:0-32439 GCA_025631205.1 Nesometra sesokonis
AGTTGTTATTAAAAAGTTATAAAAAACGTTAAAAAGCTATCATTGTTTGTTTTGTTTTCCTAAAGTGTGTAACTTTTTAAAAATATATAATATTTGGACTTTCTCGACACAAAATTTTTCAACTTTTGAAAATCCTAATTGGACGCTTTAACTGAGAATGCCCCTATAGTATTTTTTGCTATACCCCAAACCAGGCATTCAATATTATAATTATTATTCAATATAGCTTAATTGTAAGTACCTATTTGTGAGTGTTTAGCCTAGCTTAGAACTGATGCCTTGTGATTATAGGTCTGTTTGAAAGTATAATGTATACTCCAAGCAATGAGATACACGCCATTGTGACAAGATTCAATATTTTGACATAAATTATGTCATTATCAGGAGTTTATGTTGAAATATTTAATCTTATCACGATGGCGTGTATCTCATTGCTTGGAGTATGAATTATACTTTCTTACTTGAAGTTGATTAGTGGACCTTTCGGATTTATAGGTCTGTTTGTTTTTTAGGTTTTCCTAATGTTGGTAAGAGTAGTTTGATTAATAGTTTAAAGAGATCAAGAACGTGTAGTGTCGGAGCCATGCCAGGTGTTACAAAGTAAGTTTTGTGAGACTTTCACTTTACTTTCATTTATTTATTTATTGTACATCCCACAGTGTAAACACCAATAACAGGATGAAAATATATACTATAAAACCTAATGATTAATACGTTCATTAATATAATTAATAAAATATTTAATCAACTCTTGTATTTGAATTTAGAAAAAACCTACAATGGAATATGAGGGAAGGCATGGCAAAACCACCAAGTTGACATGGCTCATATATCTAGTAAATAATGATTTTGAACAACACAATTATTTTAAGCGGATGACAATCTACAAAAATACTATCTTAACTTGTATGCGTTGTTCAAATGAATAGCAAGTATACTTTTATTTTGTAAATGTTTTTGATTTTATACATAAACGTTAGGTGTTGTAACAATATGAGCCATGTTGTACGCCAGGTGATTTTGAGATATCCACAAAAATAGACAGAAAGTCATAATTTATAAAAATGAGATTTCTGTTGTTTTATTAAGTTTTTGACTTAAATTTTATAATTACTAATATCCTGTTTATGTTTATTTACAATAAACATGGTTTTAAGCTACATTTTGTAGAAGTTATTTTTCAAAATCAATGGAAAAATATATTGGAAGTCAACAGTTGTTGTTGATTTTATCTAAAGTGTGTTTTCATAAATGAATATTTCAAAATGATTTTCTCTGGTTATACTCAACCTATTAGCTTAATTTAAAAAAAAAAACAAATTGAAGCTTATAATGTCTACTTTCAGAATATACAGTAAAAATAACTCAGTTTTGCTTTTTTGTACAACACGACTCATTTTGTGATGACACCTGTGAGATTATGTAATGAGAACAGACATGGAATGTGCCATGCAAAGTATTTTGTTATATAAACATGGCACTGTAACCTCCAAAATTGGGTGAGGTGCATGGTGATTAATGAAAAAAATTATTATAAACAAGACAAACATAAACAAACCGGAGAAGCAATATGAGAGAGAGTAGACTTTCACCTAACAGCCATATACCATATGTAGCCAGTTTTTTACCTCTGTAATCTTTGACCTCATGACCCCAAAAATAAATTCTTTCACGTTTTATTATGAACAACTCTTACAAGTTTCGTAACATTCCAATTATTGATTCTTGAGATATCTTGAACACAAACATACAGACACACAAAAATATACCATATTTAAGCAGTTTGACCTAAAAATTTAACCACTTCCTTTTGGGCCATATTGTGGACCATGCCTGTAAGTTTGACGACAATCTAATTATTGATTCTCAAGATATCTTTAACACAAACATACAAACAAACAAATGGAACCAAAATTATGATATGATAACTCTGTTTACCATGTGCCCATTGGTGAAGTAATGTAATATTTGTTTATTTTTTGATAGGTCAATGCAAGAGGTCCATCTTGATAAGCATGTGAGATTGCTTGATAGCCCTGGTGTAGTACTTGCTTCTGGCAATGATGATGCTGCTATGGCTCTCAGAAACTGTGTCAAGGTAAATACCCTATGGTCAGCTCATACCCTATTCCAGACAAGTTTTCCAAAATGTCGACAGGGCAGACAATTACGATTTGGACACAAACCATTTTTTAGGTATGCGCGAAGCGGACCTTAGAACCTCACTCATGTTCTTGTTGTTGTTGTTGTTGGTGTTGTTGAGACCTAACTTTAAAAGGATCCAGCGATGCCAGTTTTGAACGAACATGCTTGAAATTTTGTACACATCAATTAGACCCCATTCCCAACAAACGTTCGTCGCCCTTTTTTAAAGTAACACTTCATGGTGTCCCCTAGACCCACAAAATTAAAAACTCATTTCACCCGGAGCAGTAAATAATATCAAGAACTCTTAAATGCAGCAAGAGTTATCACATGCTTAGTGGCGCAGCCTGTTAAGAATATACTCGTTTAACACAATGTTCTAATAAAGCGAAAGTCGTGAGTTCGATTCCTGCTTGGGGCAACCCAATAATTAATGCTTTTTTTAAAAATCTTATTCCTGTCCAAGTTTAGAAAAAATAGTGTGTATGTATGAACATTGTAAATATTTTTAAATAGTTTCAGCTAATTTTCTCTTTCAAACTGCTTTGTCAAAACTACAGTAGTTTACAGTTTCTTTGTTTATTTTGATTTTAGATTGAAAGTCTAGATGATCCAATTGGACCTGTTGAAGCAATATTAAAAAGATGTAACAAAAATCAAGTAAGTTAAAGTGTTCCTTTCCACTGATGGGGTATAATGGTTAAAGAATGGAAGCTCACATTTTCACCAATGAAAAGTGACCTCAAAATGTACTTGTGTCCGCTTCACATTACAATGTATGTCGCCATCCACAGTATGGTTGGAGAGTTGCAAACTCTGGTATGGTCTGATAGTAACTAATGATAATATTTCATAGATGCATTATTATTTATAGCTAGATGGTAAACTTAACCACTGTAGAATAGCAGTCCCATGTAGGCGCCTACTATTTTGATTTCGTCAGCCTTGGTCACAAACATATTAGTTAAATAATATTAACTGTTTTATAATTGTAATTTTAACATACTTTTGTCATAAAAATTATTTACATATGCCATATATATTTTATGTTGTCAATGTCTTTTTGGATTAAGTTTACTTCCATTTATTAATAAATCTGAAACTTTTTTGTAAGATTAGGGGAGCAATTTTGACGTAGCAACAGCATTAAAATTTAACATGTTTTGATTGGTTGGATCAGGTTGGATTCCAGAATAGTAGCCGCTTATATGGAACTGCACTTTGGTGCTATGCATTCTGTGGAAGTTCACTATCTGCCGTTAAAATTACATTTATGTATTTTCACTTTTTTATTCTTTGGGGGAAATTTTAGTATCTTTGTTTCCAGTGTAAATATAAATGCAATATCATCCCCAGTTTTGTTTTTACGGTGGGCAATGAAAACAAGAGCAACAACTCAACCAGGTCCACACTTTCACTGCGATTATTTCTTATTTTTAATTTTGGGTGAACTCTAATACTATAACTTGTTACATGGATTTAAAGATGTATTGTCACTTGAAAAATGACAAAAAATAGATTTTGGAAATAACTTGCTAGTTTCGAAGAAATATGTAAGTTATAACCATGAAACTAGAAATTAGGGTATTTTAAAATTATTTACCCCCAATATTGCAATGTTATATGCTAAAAATCAGCTAAAATCCACAAAAAGGCTTGAAGCCTCTTACATTTTTATAATTTTCAGTGTAAAAAATGTTATTAAACAATTTTTTAATACACTAATATCTGTTCTCATGTTCATAAATTTGATGTTGCTATATTATGAGCAAGTTAATTTCAAAATTAATGTCGCTGATTTTTTGGTCATTTTTAAGTGACAATACATCTTTAACATTCTAAGATATTTTTGTGGACAAAACTGTTTGACAGATCAAATTAAAATAATTAGGATGTTTATTCATGCAAAACTAAGATGTAAACAAAAGGAGACTGAGCCAGGCCTAGCCCTACCGTTACTGAAATCAAACTCACGACCTTCACTTTAGTTGAACGGTCCTGTTAAACGATGTCTTAACCGACCAAACCACACATGCAATTGATGCTTTCAGTGGTGTTGTACACTACTTAATAAAATATGGTTTTAGTTTTGCTGACTGGTGACCCTGGATGCTTTTAAATTTGTGGTTGCAACAACACCACCACCAACCAAAAAAAAACAACAGGAGTGCGGTACTAAGGTCCCCTTCGCACCTTCCTAGAAATTCTGAAGGTCAACTGTTGCTAACCCTACAATAATCTAGTATTTGATACAAATATTTGATCACAATGGTTTAGTAAAAGGTTTCCTGCTGTCTAATATGTTGATATGTTATTATTATTGTAGTTAATGATGCATTACTCTGTGCCTGAATTCAGTGATGTACATGAATTCTTATCACTGCTTGCCACAAAGCAAGGGAAGCTGAAGAAAGGAGGAATACCAGATATTGATAAGGCAGCAATCGGAGTCCTCATAGACTGGAATAGGTAAGATGTAAAGTTATAGCAGCCTTGATGAACTGATGCTTAACATTTACATGTGCTCTTTTTTATCAATAGGGGAAGACAGAAGGCGCAACCTACATTGTTCGGGTTTCAGACTTTGAAGTTGGGAGTTCAAAACTTGTTTTGCAAGTCTCAGCCGGCCATGCCCAGATACCTTGTATCGCAAAGTTGTAAAAGTGGCACTGTAAATAAATTCCAACATGCCATGTTTCAGTGTTGGTACAAGCAAACTATGCTCCATGGTTGAAAAATAACATTGCAGGGAGTCTTTATGCCGTAGGTTTGTATTGAACCTGTTCATACGTAACCTACTAAAAAAATGATGCCTTTCATCCAATGTGCTAATCTGGTGGTTGTTGCTGTACATTAAACATAGAACTTTTATTTACTTTTTTTTAGTTTAGTTTAGTGGTTTGAATCATTTGAAACTCTCCTTGTGTTTCATCTGGATGGTGATAACCATATTAATTAGGATTAAAATTTCCCAACAATACTGCATTTGCTATGAAGGATACTTTACTAATGTAGTAGACCACATAAAAATCATTAAATGTCAATGAAAAAACATGCTTAATCTGATTTTTTAGACTTTGGGTCGATCAGGCCTGGACAATATTTTTTATCAACCAGCTTTGTTTCTAACAAACTGAAGTAAATGCTGCAAAATTAATTTTGTTATGCATACTCTGTAAACAAGATAAATGTTATCAGGATTTGATCCATTATTTCAGCATTGATTATGTCATCATCAGAAAATGAAAGTTATCCATTAACCAATAAATTTATATTCTGTTTTAATTTTAGTGGGAAAATATCTTATTATACCCATCCACCAGAGCAACATACTTTGCCTACACATGTAACAGCGGAGATTGTCACAGAATTAGGAAAAGCGTTTGATGTATCTGCTCTTGAAAAAGAAGAAAAGGAGATTCTAAAAGGTAGGAGTTGTATGGCTGAGTGGTTAAGGAATGGAAACATTAATCATAGCAAAATGTATTAATTCTATATTTGACTGTGACTTGATATCTTTGTTTAAAATTAACATTCCTGGTAGTACTCATTCAAGGAACTTTTTTTAACCTTGGTAGACATTACAAAAAGAGGGGTTTATTTCAAAGATTTACTGTTACTTTTAATACCTTAAATGTTGTTAATATACATGAGAGGTGTTGTGACAAAATGAGTCGTGTTGTACGCCAGGTAATTTTGAGATATTCACAGAAATAGGCAGAAATTCAAAATTTTATAAAAATAAGATTTTCGTTGTTTTCGGAAATTTATTACTTAAAACTTTACAATTACAAACATCCTGTTTATGTTTATTTGTTTAACTACATTTTGTAAAGGCTGCTTTTCAAAATCAATGGAAAAAACAGGCAGGAAGTCAACAGTTGTTTATCTTTAAAGTAGATTTTCTCAAAAGTGTGTTTTTAGGTGTGTACATTTCCAAATCTTTTTTCTCTGGTTATACTCCACCTATAAACCTAATTAAAAAACCAAATTAAAGCTTATAATATCTTCTGTCAAAATAACTCAATTTTCATTTTTTGTACAACACGACTCATTTTGTGGTAACACCTCACATATGGTAGTTTACCTGTTTATTCAGTGGCGTAGGGTGCATGGCTGGTTAAAATAAGGCAGGGTAGAGTGAATTAAAGCCTGTTTTCCTGTCGATCGTTATTCCAAAAAACGGCGATTTGAAACGACGATTTTGATCGTTAATTTTGAAAAATGACGATTTATACAACGATCGACAGGAAAAGGGGTCACTTTCGACGTTAAAAAAATGTTGACGATTTGGATCGTCAAAGTTAAACAGAGTTCAACTTTGACGATTTGGATCGTTAAATTTGGGTGCTTGCAAGGCAACATTGCCCGCGGCAAGAATTTACATGTTTTGGGCCTAGAAATAAATTACACATTTTGTTTATTTATTATATTTTCGTGAGTTGTAACTTGATTCAGAACATGAAATATACAATTATCTAACTAATATGTAAAAATTGCAGTTGAAAAGTTTGTTAAATTTGTTTTATTGCGATTTTAATTCATCGCGATGATTTACGAATTTTGTTGCGCACAGCGTAGTAAATAGCGGAAATATAGCGGTCCAGTGTGATTTGAATTCTATCGTTGATTTTTTAACTTTTTATAACGATTCAAAACGCCGTTTCAAAACGGCGATTTTGGAATAACGATCGACAGGAAAACAGGCTTAAAATAAGTTTTATGGTGAGTGGAACATTCAGAGAGTGATTTACAGGTATTACACCCTTCAAATTTTCTTGTTACCTTATTCCAGGTATACACGCCAAGACCAGTACTTCCATCCTGTTTGAATCTACAGGCCCATCTAAAGGTCTTATTGAAAATGATGATGAACTTAAAAGTCTAGAAGAGAAAGAAGAAGGGATGGAGGATAGCGAAGAAGAGGACGATGATGAAGATGAGGAGGATGAAGAATCCATGGAAGAAAGTGATGAAGAGGAGGCTGGGAAGAAAGATAAAGTAAGCACTATAGATCTAAAGACATGGTTATAAGCGCACCCCAGTTCCAGATTTTTCAAATTACTTAATATTTTATATTCGGTACCACCAGTAAAAGCCCACTTCATAAACTTAATGTAATTCAGTTGAGGTAGGCTTATGTCAGGATAAGTACAATATTAAAAAGTTAGTACCTGCCAGGGTCATTCTTTTAATCTTTTGCAATGTAAGGCAAATTTGTGAGGTGTCACCACAAAATGAATCGTGTTGTACAGAAAACCAAAATTGAGTTACAGTACAGTCATGTGGATAGAAGAGATTATAAGCTTTTTATTGGGTTTTAAATGAGGTTCATAGCTTCAGTATAACCAGCGTTGTGGTAGGCTTATGATTGAGGTAGGCTTATTATTGAGGTAGGCTTATGCCAGAACAAGTACAATATTAAAAAGTTAGTACCTGTCAGGGTCATTCTTTTAATCTTTTGCAATTTAATGCAAATTTGTGAGGTGTCACCACAAAATGAGTTGTGTTGTGCAGAAAACCAAAATTGAGTTATTGTCATATGTGGATAGAAGAGATTATAAGCTTTTTATTGGATTTTAAATGAGGTTCATAGCTTCAGTATAACATTGGTGTATGAAAACACACTTTGGAGAAAATCGACTTTAAAGAAAAACAACTGTTGACTTCCTGTATGTTTTTTCGTTGATTTTGAAAACAGCCTTTAAAAAATTTAGTTCAAAAACATGTTTACTGTAAATAAACATAAACAGGAAGTTTGTAATCATAAAATTTAATTTCTAAACTTAACAAAACAACAAGAAACTCATTTTTGTGAATATCTCAAAATGACCTGGCGCACATTTATGTAATAAAGTGTACTGCATGCAAATTTTCTGGGTCATTACTTTTTTATCGCTGTACAAGACAATTTAATATAGGAAAGTGTGCTGTATGCAAATTATCTAAGATTGATAGTTTTTATTTTTAGAATTCTGCAAACATTTTTTTCATATTCCCATATTTTTGGATATTTTATTTAAGGAATGTCATTCAAATTTCAAATTATAGCTTGTTACATTGTGCGCCATTGGAATCTACATGTACTACAATCATTTTTATTTGATTTTCTAAACCTGTCAGGATTTTTGTACTGTAGTTACTGCAGTAATTCATTACAACAGTATTCAATAGCTGAAAGATAATTACTGAAAACAGCATGTCAAGACCTTGTGTGTCAATACAGTCACCAAAGAAAACAACGGCACTGGGTTACTACAGTAACTGCAGTAGACTTAATAGCAATAGATTACTGCAGTAGAATAATTTTGACATGGTCACTAAGGCCGGGCACTCACTGTTGCTCCCTGTGTATATGGTTGCTAGACACGATGACAGTATTCTACTTATTTTTTTTTAATGTCCCTGTTGAATCACTAAAAAAACTGTTGACCGATTAGTAGAAGACTGTCATCTTGTCTGGCAACCACACGCACAGGGGGCAACGGTTTAGTTGTGCAACAGTTTTACGACCCTCGTTCAACAGTCACACGATGTAATGCCCGGCTTAACATAGGATGTCACAAATCGTCTATTCTTTATTTTGTTTTAGTTATCAGGAGTGACTGTCAACCTATCGTCCAAAAGAGGGAACCAGAGACAAAACCCAGTTAAGGAACCAGTTCCCAAATTACCAGCATATATGTTTTCAAACCCAAATGAAAATGTCGACATCACTAATGATGACCATATTCTAAAAGGAAACAAGAACCTGAAAAAATCCTACAAGAAAATGCAGAAACAAAGGCGTAGAGCAGGTAGAATTTCAATTTCATTATCTTCATTTATCCCACGGGTTTGTAAGGTAAGCATGTTAACCACAACGCTACAGCACCACTCCATATTTGTATTTTCGCAATTGTGAGTTGTATGCTTTATAAAATGGTGGTGTTTCTTTTGTACAGCTGTAGTTTGGTATTTTAAGGCACTGTTTCAAATTCTGAGGTCCTCAGTTCTGATCCTGTCAGAGGCAAGATATTTCTCACAATTAAAACTTGTACATCTTCTTATGAGTTGCAAATATTTTTTTAAACAAAAAACGGCCTTGTAAAAAACATCAATAATGATGATTCAAGATTCCATTGAGAAATAAAGTTATTATTATTATAGATTAAATAACAGAATAACAGTAACCCCAAGTAAGGAATGTGAGGCGATGATTTCTCAAAATTTTGACTTTTTAACTAAAAATAATAAAACCTTGCAACAATGGATCGAACATTGGGAGAACAAAATGAAATGAACCATGCATGGTTCATCCCATTTTGTACAAATCAAAAACAATTCTGCAAAACAAAGTAAACTTTTATAAAAAGCTTGACCACCAGCTTACACAGAGGGCCTCAATAGCACCCATTACTGAATTGTATAAAACATTGCATAACTTGTGGGATTCCACTGAAAGTTGGCCGTCCTGGAAGAAGACATAAGGGAGGGAGCGCTGAGAATCGCAAATCAATGAATTTAAATTGAAGATGAAGGTGATAAGAAATAATATACAGAGCACCTTGTGTGAGATGTCTCGATTATAAGGTCGAGCCAAGAGAATGTGATTGACATGCCCTAATCGTTGCCTATTGCCATGTAATAGTACAGTTATACTTTTACATTGTTGTTATTAATACAAATTTGTAATTTTTTTTTTCAGATGCCGTTGCAATCAGCCTATCTGACAACTTTACAGCAGCATTTGAAATGCTAGGAAGTAGTGATGGAAATGATGATTATGATTTCAAAACTGATTTTAAATAATCAGAAATTTAAAAACTCATTCTAGTATACCAAATATTTTATCTATATCACAAACAGTTATTGCAAATGTGTTTTATTTTTATTTGATGCCTAAACCGAAAATATAAATTGTTACTACTGTACTTTAAATATTTTGTTTATTATTTTAATTTGGAAAATGTAACAAGTTCCTAAAAAGAAAGAGAACTTGATGTAAAATTGATTCTATAAACTCAAGGTACAAAGCCTACAGAATATATATCTCGGTATCTTTATTCAAATTCAATTCTAACAAAAATTTACTTTACTTTTCTTGCAAATAAAAACTTGAATTGTAAAAAAACGAGTTGATAAAGATGCATAAAACTGGCTAATACAAATAAAAACTATTTTTAAAACGAGTAAAAGAGGAAAAAAAGATCGACCACTAAGTTCTGTATCGATTAATTTCCACCTGTATGTTGCAGCATTACTCTGTTTTGGAATTTCATAATTTGGTCAAGGAAGTACCAACTTTTTAAAATCATGTATACAATATTTATTTGTGCATTTATATTTGTTGCATTCATCAATAGATGAGATTTGTAGGTATACAACTTTGCATTACTACTAAAGTATAATAAATAAAATAAAGCTATTATAAGGATTTTGTATTCTAGAAATTGTATTTTTTTGTCCAAAAAGCACAGACTTTTCAGGTGGTCACAGGTTTACGGAAGCTAATTTATTATTAAAATTCCAAAATTTTATTAATTTTTAAGTCTTACGACGTTGAACCGTTTTGTCACAGTGAAACTTTTAAAGATGCATGTTGAAAATTTACATACCAGAATGAATGTCAACTTCCTGTGGTATTCACTCCAATAAATGCTCAATGTGTCCTCTATCCTGCGCAAAAACTCTGTGAAGTGTCTTTTTCCATGAAGAAATGCAGTCTCTAATCTCATCCACCGAGATTCCCAGGCACTAGCTATTTTTCTCTTCAATTCATCTTCCATGAATTTGTCTCGCTTGTTTGCATAAACCTCTTAATGAATCCCACATCGCATTGAGAACCAGTGATTCTGGTGGCCACTTTCCAGATGAAACTTGGTGTTGCGTCCACAAAGTAGTTTTGAGTTGCATTACTAGTTTGTGAGGGTGCGCCATCATATAATTGTTGACCTCTGCATTCGGAGAGACACCATAGTGACACATGCCAACTTGCATGTCATGTGTTAACATTACATTTATATTTTTCACTGACAAGTATCAATTGCAGAACATTGCCATTTCCAGCATTAAAGACAAAAACCTGACGAACAAATTTCCAATGGAAACACCCGAGCTAGTAAAGTTTTGAAATAAGTGACGTTTTTTTGGGCCATCCAATATAACAAGTGTTCCAAACAGCGGAACATCAGGAATACGTGAACTTTGTTACTTATCAATTGTGAGGATTATGTATAAATTTGTCCGTGATCTTTATAACCACGAAATCTTGTTAATGTGAATGGGGGCAGTATCACTGGGAGAGGGGTATCAATGTTCCTGCTATATCTTGACTGGTGCACAATTTGATTAAAGTGACGAGTGTGTAGTGCTTGGCCTTTTTGTTGTCCAGGGCTTGAGTTATCCAGTTGCACAAGTTGAGATGATTGTCTCAAGTACTTGCCGGGACACACGCCAAATTGAAATGCAGAACTACCTATGGGGCTCCATTCCCGGCAATGTGATGAGTTGACTCTTATTTTGCCTTCTTCAGAAGCTTCCACGTGAGTGGTCTGGTTGGCTGTCATGGCGGACTGGACATTATCCAGGATTGAAGCAGGATCTTTCAGGAGACCTAGGTAGGATGCAAACCAAATCTTTACAAGCAGAACTAGACATAACCCAAGTGTGTATGTTATATTTTAACTGTATTTCATATTTCAAGTAAAGTGCGCCTTCAGTGGTTGCAGTTTTGGCTATCCACATGCTATGGAACGCAATGGGTGCCTTCTGATTTTATTTTCATGAATTAAACTGAATCAGCGTCTTGAACCAAAGCAGAAAAACAACTAGCATATTTTTTTACACTTTTATTTATTATCAAGTAGATAACCTAAAAAACAATTGCGATTACCATATCTTATTGTACAGATTTACGTTTAGAACCTTTTGCTTAAGGCTCCAGAGCCAACACAAGATGTTC
The DNA here is from genome assembly GCA_025631205.1 of Nesometra sesokonis. Classification (NCBI taxonomy): domain Eukaryota; kingdom Metazoa; phylum Echinodermata; class Crinoidea; order Comatulida; family Antedonidae; genus Nesometra; species Nesometra sesokonis. Next base: position 12,089 of record JAOTQE010056279.1, read on the forward strand.
TGTATTTGATATTCTGTAGTTATTAAAAGATACAAATTAATAAAATGCCTGAACACATTTCATTCTTTTTCTATTCCACTCCATATCTTTAACAATTATTGAGATATGCACAATTTATTCATTTTATCTTCTGACAACAAAAACATAAAAATATAACTTTATGTAAATAAAGTAAAATGAATGTTTAGAATTTGATAGAAATTAATTTAAATATTATTTAGTGCAAACTTTCACAGAATGTTTTTTTTTTTAGCATTGAGCAATTAATGTTTAAATAGTCTAATTTTTATATTTAAATCTATTAACACATTCATGTTATTTTCAAAATATTTCTTCATTTTTAATTTTGTCATTCTTAAATAATATTAATCAACTATGGTAGTAAACTTAATTTACATTACCAACTCTGGTATAAACTAACTTAGTTTGCGAGTTGTTTGTACAAAACAATGTTAAGGCTGTATCTCACCAATGGAGAGGTCTCCTCAATGCCAAAATAAAAATAGCTTATCCCTTTGAAAAAAAAACAACACCCTCCAACTAGGGTTAACATGGTAGATATAGGTAGTCAACAGGGTTAACCCTATAAAAACTACCATTCACATATAACATTAACATTATTATCCTGGGGTGAAAATTAATAATACTGTACTGCATTTGAGTATCTGTGTATACACATATGAAGAAGCAACGCTGCCTTGATTGGAAATCGTCAAAGTAGATTACGGCGATTTTTATTTTTTTTTTCATTATGCCACTGCGCCTTGAGCACCTTTGGTGGAGAGGAGCGCATTATAAATTATTATTATTATCCTATAATGACCAAAACCCATAAATTTCACAAGTTGAAATTAGCACAAGGTCATCTCCCCTCTCAAGGAAGACTACCAATGATATGGTATCAGCAATAGGAAATATACATAGGAAAATACAGCCATTAATAGAGCTTCAGACTAATTAAAACTGACATCACAACAATCACTTAATGACCTTAATGTACCAATAACACTACTCTGCTGCTAGGCTGATCTTCATAGTAACATAACATGGTAGTCCCACCTAGTTGGAGTGTTATTTTTTCAAAGGGATGCTCTCGCCAAGGAGACAGTTCTGGCACATCGCAGCATTTTAACTAACAAAGTTCAAGCATGTTTCAACTTCTTGAGACTCCTTGAAGACTCCGAAATTTTCAAGAGATGTCGAGGAGACTCCGCAACTGGAAAAATCTGGAGTCACAAAGTACTTTCAAGCCTGATATACCCCCTTTAGTCTTATTTTGTTTTCAAACCTTGAATATAAGCACACCTAAAAAAACAACTGATGAAGTTGGTAGGTTTATACTAGGGTATATGTGAGGTCTTACCACAAAATGAGTCGCATCGTAGGTGGCATCAAATTGAGACAACCACCAAAACAGGTCTGAAGTTAAATTTTTGAGAAATTCAGTTTTAATCAATTAATAAGTAGTATGGTACTTATATTTCATTGTATCCTTCATGCAGACTTATAGATATATATTCTTTTAATTGTTTATTTTTTTTATTTCTTTTTGGGTCATTTTCTCAATACTGTGTTTTCATACATGCAAACTTCAAATACTCATATCTTTGTATCTACTTGTCTAATGAATGTCATTTAAAGTGTAGATTACAGCTTATATTGTGCTCTAATAGAAGTTACCAATAACTCAATTTTGTGGTGAGACCTCACATATGTCTCCACACATGGATTAGGATTGCATGTTCAACATAGTGGGCTTATACCAGGGTCAGTCTTAGCCACATACAGGCCACAACCACATCAGTCCAGACAGGGTAATTGCATTTTCACTAATACAGTAAATATCCAACAATAATTAGATTTATTACTTATATCAAAAGCTTTAATTTGTTAATTAAAAAAATAAATTATTTCACTTGGCATAGGTTGCTGTTAGTAATATATATTTAACACTAAAGTTACATCTCATATACTTACTGTGCAATTACAATACAACACTAATTTTAAAATGTCTTGTTAAATTTTGTATATTTTAAATAGTAAAATATAGATATATTTTTAGAAAAATTCATAGTTTAGCTATGATTATTTCTATAGTTACAATGACGTCATGCCACACACCATTGCACTGGGATGATGGGTGCAGCAGTAGCGGCGGCAGGAATCCCCCGACAGCAGGGCAAAGCCCCCGACAGGGTGTCCCCGGCTTCCAGTCTGACGAGCCAAAAAAAAAAAAAAAATTATTTGCCGTATTTTGCGTGCTTTTTAGCCCGTTTTGGTGTTGGGGCTTCGTCTGTCCCCCGACAGAGGGGCAAAGGTCCCCCGACGAGAGGAGGGGGGCCGCAGCAGCCCCCCCCCCCTAGCGCCACCACTGGGGTGCAGATTAAATTTTAATTGTGTAAAATACGGAACAGTCTATCCATGTCAGCCCCACAATAGGCTCAGGTGAGAGAATTTATTTGATGTCCTATTTTCTCATTACAGTATGAGGATTAGGCAGTGGCGTTGTGTACAAAGGGCTAAAATTTAACCAAGGCACCAAGGTCATTTGCCTCTCATTTGGCTTCAGTGCCTTAACAATTTGTCATCATTATGTACAGTAATGCATAAGAATACAATTTCTACAGAAATGGCCTCTGATGTCCTTAAAATAAAGTAAAAAATGTGAGGTCTCACCACAAAATGAGTCGCATCATAAGTCAGATCAATTGGGATCACCAAAATAGGTCTGAGGTCAGTTTTTTTTAGAAAATTAGTTTTAATCAATTTTGAGTACAGTACTATAATACTTATATTTCATTACAATATATTTTTTACGTCAGTTTTCATGCTGGAAAGTGTACTTCATGGAGATTTTCTGAGATTTCTAGTCTTTTTATTTCCAAATGTTTTTATAAGCATTTCACTAATACAGTAAATATCCAACAATAATTAGATTTATTACTACGTATCAAAAGCTTTAATTTGTTAATGAGGAGAAAACCATACATGCAAACTTCAAATGCTGATATCTTTGGATTAATTTATCCAATGAATGTCATTTAAAATGTAGATTACAGCTTATATTATGCTTTATTGGAAGGTATTAATAACTCAATTTTGGATTTTCCTACCATGAGACTCATTTTGCGGTGAGACCTCACAAATGGCCTTGCCCCTAGCCAAAATTTGCGGCCTGTAGTACAGCTGTGAGAATATCTTAGCGCTGGGTAAGGATTGAACACTTCAGAATTTGTATGCAAGCATGTTAATCACCAAACGACGCTATTAAAAAAATGATGTTCATTGCTTTAATCTATGCAAATATTTAACATTAAACTGAACCACTTGTAACTGCTGCAACAGACATACAAACATTAGTAAAGAAATATGGAACGGATCATCAATTACGTAAAGGTTCACTAATTACTTTATCTCAGATACGAAAGTCTCATGCATACTCCAAGTATTGAAATACACTCCATCGTCTGGGGATTCAATATTTTGATATTATTTACTACTATTCAATTGTGCCTTTTTACTGGTTTAATATTATATAGTATTATATAGTATTATATAGTATTATATAGTATTCTACCGTGCGTAGTTCAGTATTAGTCGCTGATGTCACTTCGCCAAGCGGGAGTATTGTTTTTATGCTGTAAATGGCAACCGCGCAACAAGAGCTAGCTAGGCCTAACCACCTGTTAAAACTCGGCGTTTCGCACATTTCTTTTACTACTTGTTGATAATTAAATAAAGAAACCTACAAGTGTTGCTGTTCGCGAATATCTGCGCAAGAAGGACATGGGTGAAAATTTGAAGACGTCTTTTGCCATAGCTTGTACAATATTTTTTGGTATCCCCTCCAAAGGCATTCAATATTATATAATTATGTCGATTCATCAGGAATTTCAATACTTGGGAGTATACATCATAATTTCTGATTATAAATCACTGTGATCTACGGGCGTACAAGCACAGAATAGTGCGTGGAATTTAAAATACGGAACCCTAACTACAAATACCATTTACCTGTTTTAGTTTTTATATACAGTTTATGTACAGAGTAAATTATAGCAATTTTATAAGTACTGCCTGTTGAATCGTATATATCGTATATGCAGAAAATTAAGACGGAGCTCCACTAACAGTTAAATTATAAATAAATGCACAGTGTTCAATGAAGGATATGAATCTATGTTTCATTACGTGTACATTCCCATTAAAGAGTTTGATCAATTTTGCCCTATATATTCAAAAACATGTAGGGTAATTTTGAATTAACCACCTCAGTGGCATATCATAAAATTTTTATAAAGGATAGAAATGTGAGGTCTCACCACAAAATGACTCGCATCGTAAGTAAGTCAACTTTTTTAGAAATGCTTTCTCTGCGATTTTCTAAAAACCGTATTTCCATACATGAAAATTTCAAAAGCTCGTATCTTTGAATCTACTTGTCCATTGAATGTCATTTAAAGTGTAGATTACAGCTAATTTTATGCTGTATTAGAAGTTACCAGTAAGAAATATATATATAATGCATACTCCAAGCAACGAGATACACGCCATCGTGACAAGATTCAATATTTCGAAATAAATTATGTCATCATCAGGAATTCCTGATGATGAAATAATTTATGTCGAAATATTGAATCTTGTTGCTTGGAGTATGCATTATACTTTCTTACTTGAAGTTGATTAGTGGACCTTTCGGATTTTAGAAGTTACCAATTACTAAAATTTGAATTTTCCTACCATGAGACTCATATTGAGGTAAGACCTCACATATTCTATACAGATATAAAGCGATCAAGTAAAAACTAATCAAATTATCCATTGTGAAATACCTCTGATAAATAATAGCAAGTTTTCTTTCAGGAGACTTTGGGTATGTTCAGACTCAATGATTAAGCAGAGAATAAAGTACGAGGCATGATTATTTGTCTGCACTACCAGGCAATTAGCGCAAGTCACTAATCCGCAAAATGAATTGTGCTTCCTGCATACCCCAGATTATTGTAAGCTATGGAGCTACGACTCGTACACGTGAATGATTTTGACCTTGTCTCAAATCACAATTTGCAATCGGTCTGCCTTGGCCAATAAACTATGGATGACTGGTCATAGGAAGTCGCAAGCAGGAATTTTAAAAATGCTTATGAGTTATGCTATTCCTTGTATCGCAACACACTGGTTTGTGCGAGTTGTATGGCCGAGTGGTTAAGACAGGGGAACCGTGAACCAGGGTTCGAGGTCCGCTTAGACCATTGTTCTGGTGGTGAAATAAGTCATCTCGGATAAGGACCATAAACCGTAGGCCCAGTGTACACATACCGCTCGTGAGCACCCCGACGTACTGGTTCATACATTACCCCTGTTGTGGACAGACGAATGGCGCAAGTGCAAGCCAGTATTTGCTGCATGACATGACGGGACCCTTAGAGTAGAAAGTCATATGAATGTGTAACATCTAGTCCACAGCGCTTAGAGGTTCAACAACATTAGATGGTTTAAAAATCCAAAATATTATTAATATTAATATTCTAACAGATCAGTTTACGCTTTAGCCGTGAATCTAAACATACCCTTTCACATCTCAAATATAGTTATTTACAAAAACATCCCTGCCTCTGTGGCGTGCAAATGAAAAGTTAACTCAATTACCGTAAGTACTCAAATTACTAAATTAAAGGAACCAATTTTAAATTAACATTTAAAATCAATTCAATTACCATACCCATGTGAATATGCACCTCATTTTAAAAAGATGCAACCCCTATCACACTAAACATGAAACACTTGTCGTAAGTCCTCCATTTGAAATTTTCTGTTCCTAATAGTAAAATTATCAATCGCCAATTTGCAGGAGTGACCATTTTTTTGACTTACAATTAATTTGGTCAAATGTTAAATTGAAAGTTACCAAGCTTTCATATAGAATGTTCTTCAGAAACAGTCTAGGGCAAATGACAAAACCAATATATGGTCATGGTGTGACATCATCATGACCATATATAGGTATGTCAAAGTTTTAGTTGAAGAAAATTTGATAGTCTGGATTTAGCATAATGAACTAAAACACAAAGACATTTGTGTATATTGTTTCTAATTCAGTTATAAGAATTGAGCATGCATAAGCATAGCATGTATAAGATTCTAATAATAACTCCATTGTAAAATTCTGGTGATGTTGCTTTAATAGGCAAAAGTCATATAAAAAACAGGTGTTACCAGATATCAACGGCAAACCAAATTATCGAATAATCATGATTCAAATTTGACAATTATACAGTAGTCTCAGGATAAATGCACAGGAATTTACCTTTCCATTTTGTTTTTGCGAATAATTCATCACAAAAAAGAATTACAACCGAGTTTTACCAGTTACCTGATGCAGAAATTTAGGATTTAAAATAAAAATAATATTTAATTTTGGGCCTGTTTGCACACCCTCGTACAAAAATTACAAAATACAATTTTAGTTTTATTCCAACTTCCTTTTAGCTGACTGTCTCAAAAAAGGTCCCGAAATGTATAAAAAAAAGTTTCACATTACTCTGATTTGAAAGTTGATTATACAGGTAATGGGAAATTCCTGAGGAAACATGCCATTACTTGTCAACCACCAGTCAACATTTCATTATCAAATTTGCTAATAAAACCTATTAATATTTATCTATTATTGTATGTGTCATTTGATTTGATTTGATATGTTACAGTAGATTTAAAAATATGGCAGTTATAGGTTTTATTTAAACTTAATTGAATGCCCTCAATGTGCATTTCTTCCCTCCCCTGACTTCTTCATAATTGTGCTCAGTTATTGCTTTTCAATCATGTACCATAGCTTCTTCTGGTTCACCTTCCAGTACTAAGTTGTACACTTTCTCTGAAATAAAAAAATAATATAAATGATTTTTATATCAACCAGTTCAGCATTACAGTATGTAGTATCCAACCTCCAAAGCTGCAGTCGCCTCATTTCTCCACATGGTGATTTGTTTACATGCGAAATTGTAAGTATGTATTATAAGTAAGTGCGTTTGTGACCTGCAAATGTGGCAAAGCCAAGCCAAATGAGACATAAGTTAGAAAATAGAAATTTATTTTTTTATGAATTATAAAACTACACATTATTATCTTTAACATGAAAAAAAATCAGTTTCATACGATACTTCCTTGAGAAGTTATGAACAATCAAAATTCAAACATTTAAAATGAAGTTTTGAGAAAACTGCATTTAAAAATTGTTTATCAGTATACATTGACTAAGCAAGGCAATTCTAAATTGCATTTTTAAAAATATTTTTTGATGATATATCTGAAAATTGTTAAGGTAGTATGAAAGTTTAATGGAAACTGTATATTATTTAAATAAAATAACATTTTTAAAAATTGACCACTTTTAAATTTCTGCATATTATGGAAAACTAGCATTTGTGACTTATGTCTCATTTGGTTTGGCTTTCAAATGGGAAACGCAAAACTACTACAGAACCACTCGTTAAAAAATTTGGCATTTCGCACAATTTACAATGGTTCATTATGTAGAGGTCCCAAGTCTCCATGATTAGCCTGGCGTCTCCAGGAAATTTGCATCATCTCCCGGGCTCCAGGAATTTGAATTTTTGATGATTATCTCCAGGATTTTTGATAAATTAGCAATATAAACCAAAAATATACATTATTTTCCATTTTGGACACTAAATGGTATCTGAAGATTATTTTGTCAATAATTAAACAATTATAATAATAAACACCTTTTGATTTTGTAATAATCAAAGCGTTCGTGTTCATATAATTACAGTCATTAAGAGAGCTTTAGACTAATTAAAACTGACATCACAACAATCACTTAATGACCTTAAGGTACCAGTAACACTACTGTGCTGCTAGATAGACATTCCTAGTAATGTAACAAGGTAGTCCCATCTAGTTGGAGAGTGTTATTGTTTTCAAAGGGAAGCCTCAGCATTGTGTACTTGGGTGGCCAGTTCTTTTCCATGCCACCTTTTTTAACCTTTTCTGGTATATATCAACTAGGTATTGTACTGAATTTGCTTAATGAACTGATCTAAGAACCATCCTTGCAGGCAATTGTACTTTATAAATAAGCCATAGTTGTTTTACCCAAGCCTGCATCACCATTTGTTTTCGCTGTGGCTAGAGGCTACCTCCGCAATAGTTGGTGTCCTTAGATAGGCCAACCCTAACCCAAATTTTATCATTGCAGAGACTGCGTCCACCACCGGACCTCTAGCCACAATTGTTTTTTTTTTTACTTGCGTATAGAATTTGAAGTAAACAATTATTTTTTTAAACAAGACATTTACAAATCTGGAAACATACTATAGTAATTTTTCTTGTAGTTTTTAATAAAATGAATACAATTGATACATATTAAAATTATGAAGATATTTGAAGAAACAACAACACACAGGGTGCAGTAAAAATGTACGAAAAAAGCAATAACTATAAGAAAACTAATGCACTGAGATCAGAAACATAAAAATGAATGACATATGAACTTGAGTTGAGTTTCAAACATTTTGATTTAGTATTATTACTATATTATTAACTACATAGTACATCAGTAAACCCACATAAAATGTAAGAAAAAATGCTTCAACAATGTATGAGTAAGCAAACTAGAAACAATTTAAGCAAAGGTTTTTAAGGTATTGCATAATTTTTATTCCGTAAGACTTTTCAAATTCAGTGGAGATTGATTTTGAGCACCACAAAATCCAGTGACATTCTGCAGGGTTTTTCTATCTCATGAATGAATAAATACAAACAGTGGTATTCCTTGAACATTCAACCAAATGCTAATCACTAGAACACTACAATCGACATATCAGTAAAGTTAAAAACTGAGTTATCACAGAAATACCCATCCGAACCTCCCTCATTGGCCCCCGACAGGGAAATCCTGGCCCCACCACTGTTAATCAGGGACAGCAGAACCATTTAATGATGAGTACGGCAAGGGAGTCCCAATTCCAAAATTTGCATAATACATGCTCAAAAATAGCATTTGTGTTAGTTTCACAGTTAATTATAATATTGAATGCCTTATTGATATTGAAAAATATTGTACTAATTTTCGTTCAATATTTTTCCACAGCTTGTATGATATTTTTCGGTATCCCCTCTTCAAAGACATTCAATATTAAATAACTATCAGTCATCACAGATAATTCTATTAAGTGTTATAAAATAAAAATCATGGTAAAATACTGGTATGGCGGCTTCCGTACCAGTATTCTGTCACCCTCGTTTATGTGTGAAGCAAGGAAATGGTTATATGACTGACGAGTTTATATAAGACAGTTTTTCTATGCATGTAATGTGTTGGAAAGCATGTAATGGTTCCAAAGATATCCCAATCTAGCATGATACCTTGTTCACTGATTGCCAAACATCTAATTACAAAGGCTTAGATTGGTGTATGGGGTCAAAAAGCATGACCTCTAGGTGGACTAGCCCTGCAACATGAATAACAAATATCAGCACTTGTTTTTTGTTTAGTATAGTGAAATCCATAAAGAAGAAATGGATTGGGCATTGTATTAGAAATGGGGGATTATTGAAAATAGTACTGGAAGGCGGATATAAAGTAAAACCAGGTAGAGGAAGAAAAAGAATGATGCTAATAGATTAAGACATTTTTGTAACTGAAGGAGTAAATCTTGATTAGCTTAGCTATTTGTTTACTACCGATTTACATTTGGAGAATAAAGAATGAATGAATGAACATGGAAATAAATATTGGGAACTTAAAGATAAAGCTTATAAATGAGAAGAATGGAGAATAATGGCTGTCATGGACCTGCCAGCTGGCAGATGACAAGGTAGACAAGGTAGGTATATTAGTGAAATGGGAAGGGCTTTTAAAAACGAAGATAATTAATTTGAAATATACTTTTCAGACCAGACAATCTTCACTATTTAAAATGTCAAAAAAAATTAATCATCACAACAAGAAAGTTTGCGAATATGATATCATGATAAACAATGTTTGATTCAGGATTACGTCAACTACCAGGCTTGAAGGGCATTGATTGCTAATGACAGAGATCTATGGATGACAGAGATCTATGGATATCTGTGATAGGCTAGTCCTGCTAGTACAATACAGTGTAATTGACAATTTTTAGGTTGTCCACACAGCTCAATATAATTGATAATTTAATTGCGCAAACCAGGCTCACTTTGGTGTTGCAATCCGTTGACAAAGGATGGGGGATTTTAACCAAAAGTGATCGTCGTGGCTGTTGCTCTAGAAGGGAACGTAAAAAATGGTTTTTGCAGTGTTCAACTTCCGTGCAATATAATTGATCATGTATGAGCCGCTTTAAATAAACATATAAGGAAAGGTCAGAAAAAAGATCACAAGACAAACCCAGACAGATATGGATGAAGGAAGTGAGACAGTGGACCAGAGTGCTATTAGGACATTCATCTATGGAGACTCGTGATAGGTCAAGTCCCAGTAGGACAAGCCACCACATAAGTAACAGCTTATGTGAGGTCTCACCACAAAATCAGTCTCATGGTAGGAAATCCAAAATTGAGTTATTGGTACCTTCTAATGGAGCATAATATAAGCTGTGATCTACATTTTAATTAATTTAATGATTTCCTGGGATAAGTAGGTCCAAAGAGATGAGCATTTGAAGTTTCATGTATGTAAACAGTTTTGAGAAAATTGTCCATAGAGAAATCCAAAAATAAACAATTAAAATACAACAAATTCAGAAACTCTGCATGAAAGATGTGTTCCAAAATAACCTAAAATGTATATTATAGTACTCACAATTGATTAGTACTCAGAACTGATGAGTAAATTTCTAAGACCTATTTTGGCGATTATCTCAATTTGATCTTTCTTACGATGCGACTCATTTTGTGGTGAGACGTCACATATTACCATGAAAAAATTAATTTAAAAAAACAATAAGTAATTAACAATACCTTTCCATTCATCAACCTTTAGATTCATTTCTTCAAAGTCCCCATCATATGTCTCGCCGTCCGGTTCATCATTTGGGTCGTGATATTGATCAAAGTATTCATGTTTGAGGGCGTCACTTGCTGTGATCCTGTCGTCAGAATCCATCAGTAACATCTGTTCTAGCAGATCAATAGCTAGAGGATTCGCTCCAAGGAAATACTTCTTGAAGTCTTTCTTCTCTGTCGGTTCTAGTGTGTTTACATAACTTTTTGCCTAAAATTCATCAAATAAAATTGACTTTTATTTAATTCCCATTACTAACTTGTATTTCGACTGCCCAGCTGATACACAAGGAGAGTGACATTGTGTTTGATGAAACATTGGACCCAGGGGCGGATCCAGGGTCCGCGTGGTTACTAGTTTTATTTTGACAAGAAAAAAAGGTTATTTCCCCATTTTAGGGCTCTGGTACCCTATTTTGGCCTGTATTTTGGGTTTTTATGGTGAATTTGGACCCAGCGCACCTAATATAAGGGGGGAACAACTACGTCTTGACAACAATAGGGGGTTGCGCACCGGTTGCATCCCCCCCACCCTCACTAAATCCACCCCTGAGGGGACCAACATGGTTCAGTGCACGATATCACGCTGAAATATTACTCCAATCCAACAAGGTAAGGCAGCAAGGTAACCCATAAAAGTCCAAAGTAAATTTACTTTCTGTGTGTCCTTTTGGTGGTGATTGGGCATATTACACTGGAAGACAACAATCACCTTAACTTATTCTGATGAATATTTTTTAAATGAGCACATGAGCTCTGATGTACACGGGACCAACAGCTTAACATCTCATCTGACAGACAGTGCATAACTTGTATTTTAACGATTCAGCCAAAACACAAGAGGAGTCGCAACGCCTTTGATCGAACTGGGGGAGGGTGGGTGAGTAATTCATTACATTCATAGGATTTGTAAACATTAATTTTAAAGCATGTACTTTGAGTTTCATACCTCTTCACTTTTAATCTTCTTAATAAATTGTTTAGATGGTGTTCCTACCACACTCATGATTCTTGTAAGTTGGTCTATATCTGTTACACAATTACTTAGGAAAGTAACGCAAAGAAAAAAAGAGTATTTAATGTACAACATAGTAAAATGATTAGATTTAATCAAGCAAAATGTACACATTTATGATTTCATGCAGGGGATGTAGTTGGAATTTGAAAAACCTTAGGGTGGGTGGCAAGCACTTAAATCAATGTTTTAGGAGATCCAAGATATGCTCCCCATGAAATTTTGGTCTTTAGATGTCTGAAAATGGCCTCAGAGGTGTGTTAAGGGATTCATTCTTGCCTTATGATTGCTGAATAATTTTTATTTTATAAACAATGTTAATAATATTGATATATTTTACTTCCAAGAGAGTGAGCTCGAGCCGGTCCGGCCCCCAGTTAAATCCGCCCCTGTAAATGTGGGTTTTAATTTATTTAAGAAACTTGTTATCATAATCGCATATTTGAGACAAAACATGTAACACATTTTGCAAACCTAATTTGGCATGCAGCCCATAGTTTTCAGGATGTTGATGTACATTAGGGGTACATGTCCGGTCTTATCACAGTGGATAACTGGACTAGTTTCCACTTGATCACAGAATATTCCTATCCTTTATATCCATTTAATGTGATAGGCCACTTAGGTGGTTAATTCAAACTCAAATTCAAAATGTAGGGTAAAACTCTTTAATGGGAATGACACCTAATGTAGAATACAAAAACTTCTCAGCAGAGTTATAACAGTATAAAGGATACGATCAGTTCCTGGGAATAATGTCTTGCCAGTTAATAACTCAGCCATGATGCACCCTACAGACCACATGTCAACTGGAAAAAAAGAATGATATCATAATACAGTAATATGGAGGTATGCAATGCTATGGGTAAATAAGACTCAGCAGGAGAGGATGCCAGTTGTTGCTTTGGCAGGAACCCGTAATTTCTATTTCATTAACGTGCACATTAACAATGTTGTACAAGAGACCAATGGCTTAAAGTCTCATCCGAAAAAAGGTGCACTAGTAACTTGATTTGTTGTATGTTTCATGAAATAAATGGTATGAAAGTACCAAAGAAAGTACCAAAGTACTTGTATTCCGACCATTCACCCGAAACGCAAGAAGAGTTGCATTGTTATGCAATGGCTATTGTTTTAGTCTTCACACATCCTGGAAACGATGCATTGAGTTTCTCCCCCCCTCCCACTCTTTGACGACCACTTAGTCCCAGCCCATTATTTAACCCCACTCATTGGACTACCTGTACTCTCACTTCTGAGGACGATCGAAGCACATAGACCAAAACGTTGAGTAGCTTAAAACTACATACATGGTTTACCGCAAACGTTATATGTTTATTGATATCTCACCATGCAAACCTTCAAGCAATATATGAGTTTCATTGTGTTTGATTGAATCATGGATCAATGAGTCTCCATGATTCAGAGCACAGGACAGTGATTTTCACCAGCTAAATGAACTGAGTTAATTTCCACTCTCTCCGAGCTGAATTTCACTCTCACAAATAATGACAAGCCTCAGCTTTGTAATAGCAAGTTCATAATTAGAACTCCAAACCGCAACCACTGTACCAACTGTTTCCACAAAGGACAAAGGGACTAAGTACCCATATGGTATACCAAGGATAAAGAAAATTTGAATTAGATGGAAAGATGAAGTGCAAAATTAAAAATAGTGCAGGAAAATATTTACCTGCTTTAGTGTATTGCATCCAGTTAAACATAATTTCAGGCGCCCTATACCAACGAGTTGCAACATATCCGGTCATCTGATCATCTAATGCTCGTGCTAATCCAAAATCAAGAATCTGTGAAATAGTCATAAACAAAAATTTTGGCTCAAATGTGTGAGACAAACCCCGCCACCACTATCTGATCTGGGCCACATTCTCTCCCCTTTCGGTCTGACAAGCAAAAAAAAAAAAAAAAAAAAAAAAATGACCATTTTGGGGCAGTTTTTGGCCTAATTATCGCTGTATTTGGGCAGTTTTTACCGTATTTTGCTCTATGTTTTGTGTCATGCGTGAGAAAAACTATTGAAATTGACTGTTCATAAGTGAGAATTCTGGTAATGCGTGATATACATTAATTTATGCGTGAGACGTCAAAAATAGGCTCCAATGCATGAGACTCACGCACAATGCGTGAGAGTTGGCAGGTATACACACATTCATACTGTATATTACCATACTCACGCAAATAAGCACTTGGGTGCTTATACAATTTTCAGCATTTTTGATGGCCACTTATTCAAAAGGAAACCTTAGTGTAAATTGAGAGGGACATGTAGATAAGTGAATATAAAACTGAAGTAGAGCTTATTCCAATGATGAGAAGCACTTATTAAAAGGGTCCTTAAAAAAAAATCCACACCTACGAACATTATCTCTACACATTCTCATTAGACACAGGATGTTCCACTATTTCATTCCCATGTATTTATACTGTGGGCCTTTGTCATTCATGTTAAGAAGAGTTGAAAGGGGTTTACATTCAAACAGGGCACATATTCAGGAATATAACTTAAAGTTCATTTCAAAATCAATTTTTTGTCATTTTTCAAGTAACAATACATCTTTAAAATGAAAAAAAACCTACTGTACCTTTAGTTCACAGTCTTCATTAACTGCAATATTGCTCGGCTTTAAGTCTCTGTGAATAATACCAGCTGAATGTACATACTGAAAGATAAATAATATTGTTTTTTTTTAATTTCAACAATATTTATTTAGTGGTCCCTTTACAAGAGTAAAGTCCTTACAACTAGGGACCACTAATATCACTTACATTTTCTTTGCCAGATCTACAAAAACAATTAAAAAAAAAAACAAAGACAAAACAAACAAATAAGACTAGTCATGGCAAACCCACTAAAATGTCGCACAGGAAGTAACTAAGAAATGAGCAAATAAACAACAGGAAACAAACAAAAACCTTTGTGCGTATCCTGTCCAACAACTTTGGCCACAATTGCCTGTCCCTGACAATAGAAGCCCCAGCTCATTCCTTCCAAAGTAAAAAAAAAATAAAACACTCTAAATTTGACTATTTTAAATAAATAATACTGATCTTCCATATTTACATCATTTACTTGCAAACGTTAAAAAACAGAATATGAATAGAATTTCATATTTTTTGGTGGATCCTAAAAAATAACGCGGATGAATCTGTATTTCCAGTTTTTCTGTGAAGAGTCTAAATCTAATCACCATCGGCGAGCTCTGTGTGCAACGTGCAAAAAGAGCACCTACAATAGAGAAAGTAGTCTGGGTGACATATACGCGGATAGAACCTCCTACAACCTACTACCTTAGAAATGGGGCATTATCAACAAAATCATCTAGGCCTAATAATAATAATAATAATAATATAATAATAATATAATAATAATAATAATAATAATAATATGTGGCATTTATATAGAGCTTATTGCCAAGGCCTCTAAGCGCTTCACAATTATTACCCCCAGTCATTGGAACAAACACCTATGGAATACAATCAATTCCATAATGTTGCAGCCGTAATCAGCGCATATGGCATTTGTACCTCTCAGGTACCCACTTATACTCCTGGGTGGAGAGAGGCAACGTGGATAAAGTGTCTTGCCTAAGAACTCAAACAGTCGACCAGAGTGAGTCTCGAACCACCGACCTCGTGATTGGAAGCCTGAAACGCCACCACTGCACCAACTGCCTCCACCCTAAAAGATGTAACTATTAGCATTTTTATACTCAAGAATAAAACTAAAAAAGTATGCAGGTAACTACACACATTTATTATTTCAGAATAACCAGGTGAATTTCTACAGAAAATTTATTTTTTGGGTGGATTTTAATGTCCCTTTAACATTATAGAACATTATACAGGGTTCATACATTTGATTTCAATCTAAATTCCAGGACATTTCCAGGACATTCCAGGTCAAAAATTTAAAATTTCCAGGACACTTGATGTTTGTAAATACATACAAAATCGGCATAAATTCTAAATGTTATCACGTGTAAACAATGATCTTGTATGTTAGATTTCAATTATTATAAAAATAAGTAAAATTGAAGGACATTCCAGGACAATTTATCATTTTCCAGGACATTCCACTACTGGAAAATGCCAATCCATTTTTCCAGGACTTTCAAGGATTTCAAGGCTGCGTATGAACCCTGATTATTATAGTGACAATGAAGTATCCTATACGATCTTTTATTTGCGTGATTAGTAAATTTTGTGACAATTAGTTTCTACAGTTTTCATGATCATATATTTTGGTTATTATCAAGAGTCACCCTTATGTACTTTTCAAAAAACCCACAAAACAAGTACCATTACCTCTCCAGTCAAATTCACTAGTCGATTTTTCCTCATCCATACTAAATGATAAAAAATTAAACCACTAGTGTTTCGGGCCAGTGGAAAAATACTTAAGGACGATCTTAAAAATGTTTAATTATGTCAGATGGTTTGCTAAAAAACCAAATTCTAAAAAACCAAAAATACTATTTTTATTTAAAATCTTAATTTTAAGCGTAGGAGGATTCACAAAACAAGGTATAAAAAAGACTCACATAAACAAAAAAGTGAATAAAAAAATAATGATAATAATAATAATAATAATAATAATAATAATTAGTGCTTGATAGAGCGCATTCTACAAGCCTCAATAACAATAGGTGATTGTCAGGTATTTTGGATCACCAGATACAATAAATAAATTTGAATACAAGGGAAATCTCAAAGACCATTACAGTTAAAACTAGCTCATATGACCAATGACTCAGCAGGGTTAATATCTAATAACATCCTGGTAACTACTACATGGCCTTAGAAGATTCACTGACCTTTAACCCCCGTATTACTTGATAGATAAGGAACTGCACATGCTCATCTGTCAGTTTTTGTGTCCGCACAATATTGTTGAGGTCAGCTCCCATTAGATGCGTTACCATGTAAACATCTTGAAACGTTTCCAATGATTGGTCTGGTGTGAACACATTTAATAAGCCAATAACCTGAAGAATGAAAAAACAAACAAACAATTTTGAGAGGGAGCATTTGCCTTACTTTGTGTTTTACCAATCTTTTGCTATTGAAACTTGTCATCTATTCATGGCTTGATTTTTTACTAGCCCAGTGTACAATGGCTAGTGAAAACTGCACTGGGCTAGTGAACTTTCATTTTTACTAGCCCAGTTGGAGTGAATACAAGTATCAAGCAGTCACTTTTACACATTGTAGATTAAGTTGCCACAGACATGGGCTATTGAATTGCTTGTGAGCTAGTGAAATGTAAAGACAACTTGCCCAGTGGACTAGTCAAAACAAAAACAAAAATCGATGCCTGATATTGTATTTTGGGGGAAAAATTTTCAAGGGACGCATGAAGGGGCAGATTTAGAGCTTTCGGAAAGGAAAATATATAAATATTATTAGCATTATCTATGAAATGAAAATATCTAGCAATCATAGATAAACATTGATCCCTTAAGAAGCCCCTGAGGCCATTTCCGAACATCTAAAGACCAAAATTTCCCAGGGGTGCATCCCCGAGACATCAATTTGACTCCCTACCCCACCGCCCTTTTTCAAATGTCTACATCCTCCCCTGGCCATGTAGTTGGAGGATATATGGGGGGGGGGGAAGTTAAATACACCCCTGATGAAATTGTGTAGACATATCACTGTTGTTACTGCATTCAATTCTCCCAGATCCGATCAGATGACCAGAGGACGTCTATGAAGGGGTGGACAGGCAAGGGTGTGACTGCATGTAGTACGGCAGCCGTGAATAGAACAGAATGGAGGTTCATAGTCGCCAAACCTCTGGGCTGAAGAAAGCACTTATTCATTTATTGATTTTAAACACCATTTTTCAATAAAGTTCCAATTAATGGGCTCCAAATATCTTACAGTATGACATAATTATTATCACTACAACATGAGCAATTCTCATTATGGAAAAAGAACATGTTAGGTCCGCGCAGAGCGGACCTTAAAACCGCACTTGCTTTCTTGCTGGTGTTGTTGCTTTAAAAGCATCTACAGTAGGCATCGTCAGTTTTGAACAAACATGTACACAAAAATTAGACACCAAACAAACATTCATCGCCTTTTTTTAAGTTATACTTTACTCCAGCGTGTCCCCTAGATCCACAAAACAAAAAAACGCGTTCATAGAGAAACAGTAAAAAACCAAGAACTCTAAAATAAGCGTCTTTTTGAAAAAATACCATTCTCATATAAGCACCGCACGAAAAATGTGACACTTCAGGCTGCAACATTCTTTTCAAGAATAAAAATTATCCTGCGTGAAACCTACAATGTATGCAGTGATATAATCACTAAACAAGCTAACAAATTATTAGGTTTTATTTACAGAGACGATTTTACTCGGTCTGTGATTCATATAAAAAAAATTATATATTGCCCTTTTCCGTCCTCATCTTAAATATGCTTGCCAAGTATTTGATCCCAGCTACGCAATAGAATAGAACGTATACAAAAATTTGCTTTAAAAATTATTCATAAATCATGGAAAGAATAATATTTATCTCTTTGTTTAAAATCAAATTTGTTGACACTTAAGGATCGTCGTTTGTATTTAAAATTATTAACATTTTTCTGTTTTGTTAGACATATTCATTTTGTCCCTCCAGGTATATTAGTACAACCTATGCGATGATTCTCGCGTTTAAACCAATCTGTTTCCTTTGTTGCTCCCTTTGGTCGTACTGAGGCTTTTAAGTCATCTTTTTATCCCTCAGTTATTTCACTCTGGAATAACCTACCACAATCGATAATTGATTCACAAAATATAACATCTTTTAATTCAACCCGGACTAAATATGTGAAACATTAACTTTTTTCCCTTTATTTATTATATCTGTATTCATATTTTACCTTTTGTACCTTTTCATTTCTAAGTGTAGTTAAGGGGGATGCCATTATATTAGCCTCTGGCCATAATGGCTCTGTGGCTATCTGGTATCCCCAGGATATATAACACAAGTAATAATGCAAGACAATACTGATATTGATAAAAATTCATTTTCCATAAATACAATGGAAACATTTGAAGCTATCATTAAACAATAAATAAAGTGTATACGACAATAAAACAAGTTACTAAAAATATAAAAACCAATTAAAAAGGTCTACAGATAGTATAATTACATTAAGTAGAAAAGATATGGAAACATTAAAAAAATATCCTGCGTATATGATTTTGAAATACCATGAGAAACATGGTTTTATCTACAATGTATGCCGTGATAAATATGCATTAAAGCATGAAAATACTGATGATATTGATAAAAGTTTATTGTCCATAAATACAATGGAAACATTTGAAGCTATCATTAAACAATAAATGAACTTTTGTAATTTTTAACTTGCCTTTTACTTAATTTACTGTTTGTATTGTATTTTATTATATTTTATTACCAACCTGTAATTGGTGTTTTTACACTGTTGGTTGGAAGATGAATAATAAAGAAATGTGCACGACTATAAAAAAATTACTAAAAATACACTAATTAAAAAGATACAGTATACAGATAGCATACTTTAGTGGAAAAGATATGGAAAGTACCTGTAGACTAAACTTTTAAAAACAAAAATTATCTTATTCATGCGAGCTAAAAATATAAATTGAGTTTACAATAAAAGCATATAGAGTGAACAGTGATTTGTTGTCATGAACACAGTCATTTCTTGAAATTATTGAGGCAGGGAAAGATCTAGCAGAGCAAATTTTGTGTTGTTTCTAGGAGTCTAGGGGCCTGTCCGGGCGAGAATCGAAAAAAGTAAATAGGGTAGAAATCCAAATATCATCCAAGGGTAGTATGTCCGTTCGTGCAAAACTCTGAACTCTAAAAGCACCGTATGACTAGCATAAAAGGGAGCAATGACACAGACGATGTTGATTCCAATCATTCTATTTGTTTTCCAAAAGCCACACTACGAATTCGAGTAACTTTAACTATCAAATTGTAAATATGTTTCTTGTACTTTACTAGATTTTATAAAATGGTAAAAAAATTTATATCAAGTAGTGAGAGACGGTACTGATCATCTGCAATTTTACTGGAGCAACCTTATTCATTATGGTCTTTAACGATCTCCAATGGCCCATGTTCCAACAAGTAAAATGTTTTTTGGGTATTGAAATTAATATGAAAAAAACTGCTCTCCACAAATATAAAAAATACTTCTTACTCGTATTCAACTATGTTCAAATCGAGTAAACATTGGTAAAGTGCTTAAAAACAGATTAAGTCATAAAAAAGGTTCCCCGCTGCGAAAAATATCCAGTTAATTGCAGGGTTGGCATATCAGG
>JAOTQE010056280.1:0-19747 GCA_025631205.1 Nesometra sesokonis
TTGGCTAAAGTCTTTGTTATTTGGCGAAAAAAATCGGCCATCTTTCGCCAATTTGGCGAAGGAAAATATGACCTTAGTGTGAGCGTAGTTATTCTACTAGCTAAATAAGGATATCCAAGCCAATCATAATTTAAATATTTTGAAATATTTTAACTATTATTATTATATATTTTTAGAGTTGCTAGACACACAATGCTGAACTACTACACACCATTATAGTGGTACAGTACGACCAATGAAAGCAAAAACTGTTAAAGGTTATTGTTTATGATCATTTTTTTCTTAACCTGTCTTTCTTCATTTTAATGTTTTATCAAATATTTTCAAGCTATATCACACCTCACCCAGAATTAATAACCTTGTTTGGAAGTTGGTAGCTGGATATATTTCATAGAAATCCCATCAGTAAACATAGGTTCAAACTTCCATTATTATAAAGTAATCAATCAAAGAAATACTTCAATGACACAAACCACCTGGTAAAAAATCCACCAAGGGAAATAATTTAAAACAAAAAGGAGTTAAAAGGCAACCAATTATTAGAATGTGAAGACGTAATTATTGAAAATAAGAACAATGTTTCAGGCAGACCACAAATGTAAAATTGAAACCCCGAGCTACTATGTTCCATACTTAAAATGCTATTGCTCGAGATAACCGATATTATATTATTACTACAGTAGTACAATTGAAGGCATGACAATAACGTTTAGGCTTGTTGCTCTTTTTTATGCCACAAACCTCACATCACTTAAAACTTCATCAACCATCGGTGGTGGCGCATTTCATTAAACACTTAATATACAGACTTGGGGCAAGTCTAACAACATAACTAACTACCCTGCTGACCACTGAGGACAAAACCAATATTGGAATCCTGAATAAATGGAACCATTTTGAATCTAGAGATATTTTTGTGGGAAAAATGAACCTCAATTTAACCAGTATACCTCCCTGATTCAACGATTCAAAATATCTGCTGGCACATTTACGGTACAACAAAATAAAAAGTAACATGAATTCAACTGAAAATATTTTTCATGATACTAGATATCATTTATAAAAAAAATGAAACCAAACAGTCAAAACACATTTTCATCACACTATTCATCTCATTCTTTTATAATTCCAGAAACAAAACAGCTCTGCATTACTACTACTAGCTGTAATTGAAATCTTTGAAATAAACAGAAAAGCATTCACATCATCTTCAAAATAATTAATGATCTATCCTCTAATTTAATTATCATAATCACTAATGAAACGAGTAACGAATAATAACCAATTACGTCCTGATAGTTTACCTATAACACCACAACCGGTTACATTAACGTTTTATTAATGAATACAATTACCTTGAAATAATGAACAACAGAACTGTTGAGTTAATCCCTAATGAACATGTGACCTCCATTCTCCAATAACAGCCTTTATTGAATGTTCAAGCTGTTCCCTTAAGAAACTGAGTGTAAATTACAAGTTTTCTGAGGCATGTTACTGAATAACTAAAGAATCCCACACATTTTTCTACACATTATTAATTTGAGTAAAGATTACATTAAATCCCTCACTTGAGCTACCTCCCAGATTCTACCAAAACCAACAATGTCACATTTTTGACAACTAAGTTAAACTTATAATTTATAATGGTGGAGGTATGTTAATCTACTGGGAGTTGAGAGGTGAGCAACCATCATCATTTTTTGATATTTATGCCCAATTTTTTAAAAGATTCTGGCATAAATCTTGAATGCACAGTAAAAGAATGGAGGTCTATAAATCTAATTACATTATTATAAATATCAATTTATTATAGATCCTAATAATAGCACTATCTGAAAAGCAGCTAGGGAGTCATTTATAATAGGACTATCTGAATAGTAGCTCCTAGGGAATAGATTGTCCTTCATTTAAACTACTATAGTAAAACTAGATGCTATACTGTAGTATCTCATGCTCTTCCTCCAAGCAATGAGATGCCATCATGTCAGGATTTCAATGATGTCATAATCATTGCATCAAGCTCATGTTATTTAGAAGACCACAGATATCTGTGATGCTGTGTCACAAAAGGGTTTAATATTTATCTTTCCTGTCAAATGTATTTGTCATACCAGATTGCAATAAGTTTTCCATTAATTAATATAATCTTTAAGTAGAATTCTTTTCTAAATCAAAGTTTTCTAGTGCCATTTTGGATTTGACTGTTAAACATCTATAGTACAGTAGGCCTATTAGAAAATTCCTGATGAAAACATGATTTATAGAAAATATAAAATCCTGACTGTAAAGATGTGTCGGGCTAATTCAGTCCTTTATGTATGTACTATTGAAGTTGATTTTAGATCTTTTCGGTTTTTAAACACTAGTGTAAAGCTTGGAATCATTTTAACACAACAATGGTATTGATGTCCTTAAGCAATGAAAGCATCCGGCTTTTAATCTGCCATTGGATAAGTCTATTTTAAGACTCATTAGAAACTTAATAAAACTTTTGTAGTATCCATTTCAAAATCATACATTGTTATGTGCATATAGTAGACACAGTTGTACAATTCTACTGCCTTTCATGACGCATAGATCGTCTCATAATCGCAAGCAGGACACACGAAGTGTGAAGCGAACAGTCAGTATTATCTAACAATCACATCACTTACCTCGGGGTCTGTCTCTGATGTAAGGTTTTTTATCTCTGTATTTTGTTTACACAAAACATTCCAAATCAAAAATCTTGTTTTCATTGCTAGCTATATCCTATAATAATGCAAAGAATATTTGGGGCAAGGCATGGCAAAATCACCAAGTTGGAAAATGGAGTTAATACTACAATTGTATTACACTTGTAGTAAGCTATAAAATGAGGGGTCAATTATTAAATCAGACAACCAAAACCAAAGTTATTGAACAAAACATTCTAAAATTTCTTTTGTATTTCTTTATATTTCTGGTTGTTTATTTGCTTATTTCTCAACTTCCTGTGCATCAACTTGATGGTTTTGCCACGTCTTGCCTCATACTTTTGTAAGGATCATTTTGGAAATTAGTGTACTGTATGCAATCTGGTATAAAGAATAAATGAATGAGTAAGGAAATTATTACTATCTATATAAATAACAGGATGAATTTTAATCATAAGTTATACCAAAGATCTTTATAGGATCCGTGGTTATATAAAACTGTATAGAAGTTTCAAAACCACAATCTTAATATTGTAAATGAACAAAAGATCTATTTTACATATCGTGTGGTATGAGGTACTTATAGAGGTAATAGCTAATGTCCATGACAATAGGAAGCATTGGAGCAAGGTGACTTCAACAGGTAAGACCTACACAATGGTAGAGGTCACAGTACAAGAAATGAGAATATAACTATTGATTGAACTTGTAAACAAGTTTGCCAATTGCAGTTGGTACAGACTAAGCCTTGAGTGATGATCAGGTTAAACCGTAATGAGAAAATAAATAGAGGTGGGTGTGAATTAAATGACCACCATCAATGAAATATCCAATGGTGTTGGTGTTTGAATTTTTAGATTTTCAAGTTATGAAACTCATATTATTGCTACTTTGGACAATATAATGTTACATACCAAGGACAGGGCTCGAATTTAACCAAGGTACCAAGGCCATTTCCCACCAGTTCCCCCTCATTTGGCCTTGGTGCCTTAAAAATTTGACCATTTATTTTCAGTAATACATAAGGATATAATTTGTACAAAATGGCCTCAGGTTCCCTATAGTACCACTTAAAATCAAGCCAAAAATGGCCTTGCCCCTTCAAAGCCCAAATTTGAGGCCTAATAGGGGACGCAAAAAGTTGGGTGGTAGGCGTGTTCACCATTTAAAGTTAAGGGCTTAAAATTAATTTTTTGTGGTAAATTTTAGGAGGTACATAATACATAAGAGGAGGAGGGATGCAACTTTACTTAGAAAATGTTAGGGGTGTGCACAGGATTCACCTACACCTCACCCAATACGCCCCTTGGGTATTCGATATATAACTCATTTATAGCTCATCTAGATTACAGTATGATATAAGTTGAGTCAGTGACACTATCATAAATGACATGACACTGAAACCATAGCAAAAATGTCACTAAAGTCATTTGTGGTTCTAGGAATTTATTTGGGAACAAGTTGTTCCCAAAGCACAACATTTTAAGATTTAGGCGACAATATGGAAGAGAGGACATTTTTGCTATTTTTTTTGCAGGCCACTTCTTTTGTACTATATACTGTATTTTGTAATTCGACTTGTTAAATTACTGATAGCTTGTGATTGTAAGAATGTATTTTTATTTTTTGGATAGCTTTTGTAGGCCTGTTTCTTAAAACTTCCAGGGAATGTTACGTTTTTATACCAAAAACCTGAAGATAAATAAATCAACTAATAATGACATTTGAGATTTTGGATTGGTCAGACTTTGGCTGCTCAAATACTGTATTTTTTTTGGACCTCATCACAGTTAATAACATGTGAGAAACGTCCACTATGACGAATGCAATAATGGCAACACACAGTTGTCACCAGGGATTGGCGTAATCTCAACGATAGGTTTATTACCCAGGAGCCTACTACACATTTTTTTCATATCAAGGCAATTATTTTATAAAATATGTAGGACATGACATGGATGAAGACAGCCTACATTAGAAGGATAAAGATAAGATAGATAAATTATATTTTTTTTAATAGGTCTGTCTGAATAACCCACAACTAACACTGTATAGAAGACATTCCAACCTTTCAATGTTCAAAATCGATTGATCTGAAAAGCAGGACTTTCTGTTCAGAAGCAAGGATGAATCATAATATATTCAACACGATTTCAGAGAATCCCTTGCCTTGCCATCAAAGATTTTGTTGAAATAAGGTAAGAAATGAACTGACTCAAAAATTAAAGTGTAAATTTGACTGCAAATAACCTTCTAATGAGAGGGAAACAGTTAAGGTTAATTAGAATTACCAAGTTTTACTTTCATAGCTTTGACTCAAGAATTACACTGTAAGCTTTGAAAGTCAGAAGAATTTGTGTAACGGGGAATTTTGAAAAACCACGCCCCCTTTCCAAGGAGTCGATATCTAAAACATCATTGAAAAGGCTATTTTTGTCTGTTCATGTTTCTGACAATATACCATGATAATGGAGTTTCAATAAATTTGAGATGGTGGTGAGGGGACCTCTGGTTGATACATTGAATGACCCTTTATACAATTCAGCCTCTTTAACAAATTACTAGGCTTTGTAGGACGTTGTAGACGACTGGTGAGTTTGCTTGATGAAATACCATTGAAACAATTGGCAATATTAAAGGATGGATACGAAAGAACACAGCACCAAAATAATGACTTTTGACCTGTGCCTTATTAAGGCAGATGAGGTATAGTTTAAGAATTACCCTATCATACAATAATGACTCACTCTAACAGTATTATGGTTTAAGATTCATTGCAAGAAGGCTACAATGTGAGCATGAATGTTCGTTGGTGATAATTAACGTCGAGACAAATGCTTTCAAGTAGGATTTAAATTCCAATTAATAATGTTCTGTGGTGACTCATCACTAGAAAAAAAAAATGTAGTCCGATAATCACAGCTAACGAACATTCACGTTCAAAATAAAATAGTCTGGTAATCTAAAAAATGCTCATCTTGTTCCATCAAATATCATCAATAGCCTTGTAATCTTACAATACTGGATACATTCGACCTTCTCACTTACACACCTCTTGGGCTGGAAGGTGTTTGTAAATAAGAAAGTTCGTAAATGAAAAGGTTCAAGAAAACTGTTCAAGTGAGGCCTCCAAAACACTTAGTTGTGTTTATTTTGTGCTCTTGGTTGTTAAACAAAGTTGTTTAAATGAAATAGGAGGAATAAAATATAAAAAACAAAAAAAAATATCTAAGATAAATTATCAAATAATTACATCAGTGGCCATTATTTTACTGACGTCATTGACTGAATAGTGTTTGTAAAATAGAAGGTTTTTATTTAAATGAGAAACTTGTAAATGAGAAGGTTGACTGTACTAAATTATTTTAACATTCACAAGCCAAAAAAAAACAGGAAAATTCAGAATGCAACTTAAGTTCCAAGCATCTCGAGAGGTCAATTTTCAGTATAGGTTCAACTGAAGGCATGTTTCTAGTAAATAATATGCACACATGTTGTATGTAGCCCATTGCTAGGCCTATACTATACACAACCTGGGTTTTAAGGATCCTATGAATTATGTATGACCTCTGGTCAAGTACCGTATGAAAAATATAGGTTTCACAGTATCTAAAATCTAACATTTCTGAATCCAGTGGGCTATTGGGTATTAGTGTCACGTTTAAAAGGAAAATACAGTAACTTTACCAGATACGTAATCTGGTTTCAACTTGGATGTTGTTGATTGAAGCATATTTTGTATTCAAAACATATTTCTCACTGAAACTGAAGATGATAATTATATAGGTTAAAGGCTTATCTACTGTAGTAAACCCAGCAAATATCCTAAGAGTTGTTTTCTGCAAGTTGTTAACTATAATTTCTCATGTGTAACCTCTTTGAAGGATTTGCAGTTTTACAAGTTGTTTACCCGATCAGCTATCATTATCATCTTATCTACTTCAGAATCTTTATGAAAAAAAGACTACTCCAGAAAGAGTTGCTATTTGATAATGTTGTCAAAATACCATGTTAAAAAAAATTTGAATAGACAAATTTACTTACTATAGAAAAAAAACACTTAAACTAAAAATAATCTTAAAGACTTTGAATTCATAGGTTTACTGCATTGGATAAATTACAATTTCATCAATAAAGCTGTGTGTCCAAGAGACAGATGCCGACTCGGGCAATATAAAAAAAGCTCACCGTTATTTTCAATCAAGCCATTTACACAAGGCGGGCTCGGACGCAGATGGGTAGGCTGCAGGCGTGGACATGAATAGTCAAATCGCTCATGTAGCGAATTTGCCCGCTGCCCGCGACAGCCCGCGAGAATTTCCCCGTTATCACACAAGCTAGTAGTAACTGAAGCAAGGTAGGCTACACTGAAGAAATAGGCTAATCGCATGGCCCACTTGTTGAATTGCACAGAGTTGTATAGCCGATAATATACGGTTAAATACAACAAGGTCAGTAGCAGTCGTAATCACTATGGGGCACTCCCAAACCACAGTAATCAGGATTTTCTCATCAAGTAAATGAATATGACGACATTAATGTTGAGAGGACAAATATTTTGATATGGCATGAAAAGAAATTGCCGGGAAGCAATGGTCACAGGCTCAACACTTGTGCCTGCTTCTGCGCCCGCGTCATGGATACAGGTCACTCGCTCCCGCGCCCGCCTGGTGGAAACACAGCTTTAGATGGTTTATTATAGAGAACCTTTTTGCCATGGTTCATTCAACAAAATAAACTGGAAAGAAAATAGATGACTATGATGCCAGCAAATTTGACCAACTGACAGAAGAAAGGCTTGGAGCTACAGTATGTTAATTTGCAAATCACACTGATAAAACGGAAATTATCATTTACATTTAATTGGATAAATGTTATTAAAATATTTGTTTATTAGTTTATAAAATTAAAAAATATTTAAATTTTAATATCGTCACTTGGCCGTCACAATGAACAGGAATCTTGGTGCAGGTGGTTCATCTAATGGTAGCGATTTGAATCCAAAGGGTAAAAAATATTTTTGTACATAACATTATAATCATTAGATCTCATTAGCAGATTTAATCATCTTATTAATTAACCAATCTTATAAGGATATTTAAATCTCAAAAGAGACACAGATGAGCTGAATTCACTTTCAGCAATATTATGTGTTATATCAAAAGTTTGGATCATTTTCATCATTTTATAAAAAAAAACACAAATTAAAGTTTGTAAGAAACATCAAATAAAAAAAAAAAAAATCGGTTTATAGAGAACATGCAGCATATGTAGTAGGCAAATATTTTAAAAGAATGATTTTTGGCCTGGTACTACTCGGCCACGCCATTCAACTTGCTTTTCGGTATGGTAATACCGGGCACACACAGGCAAAGGTTAATGAGACAGGTAGTCAAAGAAATCCTTTGGCTACAGTTTGTATTTTGAAATAAAAACAACGTAGCTTTTTAAATTTTCAATATTCGATACAAACTTTGACAGTAAAATCTTGCTTATTACATGTAATAAATTCTGTAATAGGCTTATTACTTGTCCCGATACGTTTTGTAGCATTGAACAACCATCTTTCACCTGTGTTTATCTGATCTGCTTCAAACTACTTTATAGTTTTACAGCACAAGATCCATTGTGTTATATTCCATCAATTTTTAACTCGATAAATGTCATATTATTTATTACCTGTTTAATTGCTACATAAAATACGAACTCTTTCTTTTCACAAGATGGAAATGACTCATATTGTCCAGGATAATCAATACAAATGCAAAAATAATTAACATACCTGATAAGAATTCACAACAGATGAAAATATTTGTCACAGTAGTTCACCAGTTCTTGAAAAATCTGAAATAAAGAGAAAATATTACTTAATACCCAAGTTAAAATTAAAACCACAAAATCATTATTACATTTAACGATAATAATAATGATAATGATTAATAATAATAATAATGGTGATAGTTAAAATTATGATTTTAATAATATAATGTATAAATTTTATTGTTTTTTGTGAACTAGTGTTTATATTGTTGATGAAAATGACAATTGCAATAATCCTATCTTTTTTTTTGTTTACCATTTGAATATTTTATGCATTTTGCATATGGAGAGTATATATTTTCAGATACTTTATATCTTCTTTGTAAAACTGTGGTGAGGCGGAACACAGACTTCATGTCATAGTGATTTAGTTCACTTCTGTGTTTAAATTAGAATATCAGTAAAAATTATGTTTATTGGGAGAACAAGTATTTGGTCTTTTTATGCTACTGTCTACTTGCATTATTTTGTTGTTCTATTCGTCATGTCTACACTACAGGATCATTTGTGTGATTCTGCCTGTTGTGGAAAACTAGCTTTGCTCTTTTGGCTGGTCTCTGCCACAAAGACAATGTTAATTTTGCAGTTAATATGTACAGTAATCTTGGTGCCTAGTAATGAATAATCCCCCTGTGGTTTTTACATAAGTTGGGTGTTGAGTACTGTATCCACATAATCCAACATTGATCCATCCATACATTAGGCGTTGTATCATTAATCCAAGCCCGTCTTTACATTGAACAATATGACTGATATAAACAGGTGGTCTTAGGGTTTACCAAGTACTTAGGTGGTATGGTATCTGTAACACTATACATAGCAGCTCCTGTATTAATTTGTCTGCAATGTTATGGATTATAACTACCCAAAGACCAGTCAAGTCCAGTCATTATGGGCGCACATTGTACACCACACAAACATAAATATAGGACCTACCCAGTGTTTCACCGAGTACTGTTTAAGCCATCAATTTTCAATTTTACCAGTAAAAAAATATATACTGTAAAACCGGTTATTTTCGCGCGAGTAAATCTCCGCACACAGTGACCCCTTTAACATATTCGCGGGTTGTTGTATTCGCGCTTCAGATTTTCCCGATTCTAAAACTACTGTAGGCTAGCGATCTAAAACAATGGCTAGCCTAGAGTAAAGTAGTAGTAGGACGGGACCGACTAGGCCTAGCCTAGACCCTAGGCCTACTACTATGTGCTGTACTATGAATACCCTAACTAATACAGTACTTTACAGTATTCTCCACGTTGGCTCAATCACAGTACAGTATACAAAACAGAACAGATAATTCATACAGAACAACAAACTACAGTATGTTTATTTTCAAAACATGACAAAACTACGAATCACAAACATACTGAAAACTTGTAAACACATTTTTGTTTGGCAACGTCTCACGACGAGGCAGAGGGCTCCGAGGAGGCATCATGGACGTACACAATAAATGGCGCCACCAAACGCCTTTTTTGTTGAAACCGAAAACTTCGATATGTTGATGTCGATCCGAAAGTAAACAAACACACTTCTTTTTAGTTTTAATGTTCATTATTGATCATTTATGTTCAGTGTGGTATTCGTGAAAAACACCTTTCACCGTAATAATAGTAGATTAATAATAGATGACAGTATCTGTGTGTTTAAGCTGAGGGAAAAAGCAGCTAGGCTAGGCCTAGAAAAACAGCTAGCGTAGGCCTAGGATGATGTACGGTAAGACTTAGGCAAGGCTTTGCAGACATGCGTGTAGTAGCAAGGTAGGCCTGGCGCATAGTGTATTTTTTGTTGGTGTTAATATTTTCGCGCGTTGTTGAATTCGCGCTAGCTTGTGTTGGCGCGAAGAGCGCCGCGAAAATAAATGTACCGCGAAAATTACCGGTTTTATAGTAGTAGGCAAGTAAAAATTGTCATTGAAATATAAATAACACTGACTGGCATAGCTAAACTGGACCCTTTTTTAAAAAGACCAAGAGCTTAAATCTCATCTGAAAAACACTTTGACTATTAACTTGGATTTCAACCCTACAGTGAAAACATACAAGGAGAGGGCTGATTTATTGAATCAAACCAGGGACCAGTGCATAGTACATTGACTACAACCAGTTTAGCCAACTGAACAAAATGCCATTCTCAACGTAAAACGTAATAAGTAATCTTGAATCTTGAACCATGGAGAAAGCTTGACTACATGATAAACCAGACAACTAAATTTTAATTGTATCTTTAGCACGTTGACTGCCAGCGACGAGTATACTCGCCAACCGGGTGTTGCTGTGTGCGCCAGTGACGAGCATACTCATCAAAAGCAGTGTACCTTTATAATGTTGCTAATGACACATGTGTACATCGTAAACTTACAGCTTCTTCAGGGGTAGTTCAGGGAAGATGCACCTAGACGATAATGTTGAAATAACTTCCGTTTGTTTGTTGTGTTTTATTGCAGGCAATTTAAAAGTTTACAATGAAACAATTCTTTATAGTATCATTAAAGTGTGATGGCACCCTTTGTACATAACAATCAGATTTCCAATGCAGGCGATTAAACACGTCACTGGCGTAGGCAAGAACATTTCTTTCCCAATGCCAAAAACAAGTATACTACACGTAGTCACCTAATATTTTCCCGCCAAAATATTAGACGCACTATTTTGATGGATGTGACTAAATGAAGCCTTAAAAAACTATATTTGTACATGTAAACCTGTTTTGGTACACGGGAATGTAACAGGAATATGGGTCTGGCAGTCAATGTGTTAATCTTAAAGACAGTTCAACGGCTGGCCAGTAATGTAAGAATCAACTGTATGCAGAATGTTAGAGAAATAGAATGCGTTCACTTCTTTTTAGTAAAAAAAGGAATACTTACAGATACTGTAACTAATTGCATCACCTGGTATCATATCAATAATTAATTAAATCCTAGATTATAATTGAATCAACAGAAAGTTTGAGACATTCCCTAATCAGTAAAGAAAACAAACATTGTGAACTCGGCCAAATGATTCAATTTAACAACTATTTATCTGAACCAACAAACTGAAATGGATATTTCAGCAACTTGCGCCTTTGTGTAAAGTAATTCTTAACCGTGTTAATGCCACCAAAATGAACCCAGTTACAACCCATATTTTTTTTGTTGGAATATTAAGAATTGTCATTAGAAAATTACAAAAAAAATATTACACGTTTACTATCAAATTACCAGTGTTCTCCCAATTGAAAAATTTATACTGGTAAATTATCCCAAAAACATGACATATCAGACAAGGTGTTTGGTTTGGTTTTGGCCCTACCCAAATATCTACGTAAATATATCCACCAATATTCTCTGTAATACTAAAGAGTAAAGGAGAACAAAAAAATATGAGAATCAAAATTACATCATAACTATTTTTCAATAAACAAAATTTTTACTGGTAAATTGTAATTTTAACCGGTAAATTTGATGGCTAAAACCATACTTGGGAGAACAGTGAATTACTGTATTTGCTCAGATTAAAATCAGGAAAAATAAGAAATGAAAGTTTAACATGGAAACTATTGTAGTTGATTTAAAATTGTTTTTTTATTGTTATACATTTGTCATCCATATTGAAACGTGATTAAATTATTGTACAATAGTAAATGGAAACTTCTCCAAATTTTTGTAAATTCTATACCTTCTTTTAATACATTTATCGTTGATAATTATCATCATAACCAGTGGTGAATTTAATGGGTAAGGATTTAAAGGAGTAAGGATCTACCTTCAACTTTAAAAAAATGATTATTAAGTGTATACTGTAGGTACCCACGCATGAGCATGCGAGGAGCTTTCAGGGAATTAGGGGGTGGAGCAACAGTAACAGAATATCATTTTGCTCGCCTAACTTAAAACTGTGAACACGCCCACATCGGTCAGATATTCCACTTTACAAATTTCTGGATCCGAATTCAAAACAGTATTTTTACATTTTTCAAAAAGGCTTAGGGTAGGTGATAATGATATGTTGAAATTAGCCTGTGCGGAAGACCATAAAATAAGCTTTAGGGTGGGTGGAAATGTTTTAGGGTGAGCAGCCCCGCCCACCTCTGCCAAGCATAATTATATCTCTGTTATGGTAAAACAAACCAGTGGGTCCATTGGACAGTTTATTAAAAAGTCAATGAGATTATGCTTAAGAATTGCACAAATGTCACTTACAAAACATGATCACTGAATTCACCCAGAATATCAAGTACAAATTTAGAATTCATTTCATATTTTATAATATTAAATGATGAATAACCTTGCTTTATCCAGTGTGAAGTAGTAACAAATGTGCTGTTTAAGAAGATTTTCACATTTTTAATAATTTATTCAAAACATCGTAGATTAGTGTCAAATTATATTACTTTTCTGTGATTTATTTAAAAAAATAAATTTTGTAGATTAGTTTTTAGATTAAATGTTTAAAAAAATCACAACCATCATGACAATGGTCTCAGATTTTGCAATTATACCAGAGGCAAGTTACTCATAGTTAAACAAGTCGATCCGACAATAAGATGCGGAAAGCTGCGCACAGTAGCTGTAGCTGGTCAGTAGCTGGTCAGTGACACCAATTGTTTGTGCACTGCTCGTCATCACTTTCATTTAGCCAACAAAACTGGGCTAGGATTCCCATTCTACTGCCTATACAAGGCAAAACTATACAAGCAAGATCAGTGATCAAATAAACTGGTTTTGTATCGTACTTGCTTTTATACTATTAACATCATCTGCTATGCAAATTTCAAATTTCTGCGACTACGCCTGAGGCAAAAGTCGCCGAGTGTAGTAGCCTGAATTGTTATTCGCAATTTGCATAACTCCATAAACAAAAAATAATATATTGTATACAGTTTTAATAAGGAAGTAAGCATTTAAAAGTGTATTTATAACGCTATTTTAATTCAATTTTAATGTTAATGTATTACCAGTTGATTAATTGTTTCATATCTCATAAATTTTTAAAGTGACACCCATACAATGCTGGGTATCAGAAATTATATGGAAAGAACAAAACGCAAATAGTCACAAACGTGCGTGACAAGACTGACAGACAGACATTTTTGAAAAGCTGTTTATAGAGATGCTGTCCGTTTCTAATAAACTGAGTAAATATTTATAAGTTCTGATTTAAAGGGCTAGTTAATTTTACGAAATGACATTGAACAAACAATAAAATAGGTCATAATGGAAGTCGTAGGCCAGGCCAAAAAAATCACATCCTTCCAATTTTGAATATAATAATTGCTTTTATCTAATATAACTATAGGCCAAATATATCATTTTAAGTGTCAATCCCTAAATAATTTTCTGGAAGAAAGGTGGTTTTTATTTGTTTAATTTTTTTATTATTTCAGTATATTTTTTTGTGGTCATCACCATAGATTTACATCATCTTCCAGTTTGGATCACGGAGTATTTACCAACCATAACATTTTTATTTGATTTCCAAATGAATTAACAAAGGCCGTGTTTCCGCAGGAATTTCAGATTTTCCGATAAAATATCATCCAATCATATCAATTTTAAAAACTACAACTGCGCAAACTCAGTGTAGGCCATAGTGCATTGCGAGTCCACTAACTTCCGGTGATTTTTTGACGATTTCTCTTTTCCTCGCGTGGCACCCTGGTTGCACCGCGGTGAAATCCTCAAAAAAAGCACCAAAGGTAAAAAATTATCGCATTTAGGTCAATTATTAGATAATTATCGGAATATTATCGGATAATTTTATTACATCAGAATAGGTTAAACACTCGTTTCTACAGCACTTTTATCGGATAATTTTTATCGGGATAATTTATCGGATAATTTTTTCCTGCGGAAACACGGCCAAAAATGTACTACACAAATGATGTAGTTTTAGCAATTATGAGGTATTCTCATATTCATTTTTATTAGAGACATTTTCAATGAATTGTTACATTATTTCACGTTTATACTTAATACTCAATCAAATCAGGTGGAACCCTCAAAAAGAGAATAACAAAATAAGACAAACGGCAAGTAAAGAATAAAACCAAACAGCTCCAGGTAAACAGAAAATTTGCAGCAAGGTGCCAATCATTCATGCAAATCTCAATAATGGGGTGAAAAAATCAAGGACAAGCCCAGTCCATTGAAATAAGGGGAACATTAAATGTTAATCTTATCTATTTAAGTACTAGCATCAGTCTATTATGGAATTGACTAGGGAGTAGCAGACACTCATAAAAACAAATCACAATACAATTAATGCAACAGCATTGTAAATTATTCTTGCAAAAGTTTTTATAAAAAAATAAAAAAAACAAAATAACTCATTTTTTGTTGATTTTTTCTACTACCATGGAGCAATACATTTAAGCTGTTGCGTCAGTGGCTTAAAATTGACCACCATAAAGGCTACTTTGACCTCAGTACCCCTTATTCTCAGCAATACATGTGTACACAATTTGTAAAATATGGCCTCTCTAGTGCTCTATTTACTTTATGCTAGTTGTATTTCTCAAATTAGGGCAAAAAATGGCCTTTCCCTACAAAGCCCAAATTTGAGACCTACAATAGCCAGTGGCCAAATTAAGGAAAATAGCCTTAGAGTGTATATTCATATCTCCATCTTGGCAAATCATGTTGGATCCAAATTCACAAGTCATTTTTATTTTTACTTTTTATATGATATTTTTAGCTTTTATACTTTCACATTTAATATTTAAGTATTATATTTTAGTATTTTTTTTTGTTCGTGAACCCCATGGGAGGATTTTTTGCACAGGCACCAATTCTATGGAATGATTTACCCTAGTCTATCCGCCATTCCGCAACCTACTCTCAGTTTAAGCATGGTTTAAGTCACTCTTGAAAACTCATCTTTTTTCATAACTTTTAGGATTTTTGCGCTGTGAGACTTCGGTAATAGAGCGCTACAGTATATAACAATTTTGATATCATTATTATTATGGGAGATCAGTCTTCTGACTGACTGGACCAAAAAAGGTTATTTGCCCTGTTTTACTTGTTTATAGGGCTAATTTTAATTTTCTAGGTCAACTTTAGAGAGTACAAAATTACCTTGGTGATTTTAGTTGGGGGGGGGGGAGGGGGGTCG
The DNA here is from genome assembly GCA_025631205.1 of Nesometra sesokonis. Taxonomy (NCBI): domain Eukaryota; kingdom Metazoa; phylum Echinodermata; class Crinoidea; order Comatulida; family Antedonidae; genus Nesometra; species Nesometra sesokonis. The sequence continues at coordinate 15,602 of JAOTQE010056280.1, forward strand.
GATATTTCCCCCACCTACATCTGCTCCTGATGAATGTTACTGGCAAAAGAGGAAATATGTTTTACATGAGATATGATCCCACACTAGTTAAGCTGGCCATCACTTTGTAGCATACAATTACTAGCAGTTTAATATTTTTTGACCATCTGGCAATGAATGCCCAATTCTATTTTTTATGTAAATTATGAGTCACAATTCTGTAGTGGTTAAACTAGCCATCACTTCTATAGGATTCGTTTACTAGTTACAGCAGCTTCATATTAATTTGACCATACATGTTACCAGCAACAAAAAGGTCACAATATATCTGCATAGATCAATCGAAAATTATGTTTTATGTTAATTACGAGATGATTACATACTGTTATTAGCTTGCCATCACTTCCCTAGCAGCATTCATTTACTAGTAGTGTCTTACTATTTTGACCATGCATGTCACTGGAAATGAAAAGGTCACAATGTAATTATATCTTGTTTTATGTAAATTATGAGCTGCAATTCTGTACTGGTTAAGCTAGCCATCATTTCTGCAGCATTCATTTATTAGTTACAGCAGCTTCTTATTATTTTGACCATGCATGTCACTGGCAATGAAAATGTCACTTTCTAATGTATTATGTAAATTCATGTTTTATGTAAATTACGAGGCACAAGTCCATTGTAGTTAAGTTAGCCATCACTTTTCTAGAATTCACAGGGTAGATTCTTATGATTTTAACCATGTAAGTAGATGAAAAGTTCAGAATGTATCCATATACATTTCATATAATTTTGTTTTATGTAAATTACAAGACACTATTCTGTATAAGCTAGTCATCGTTCTGCAGAATCCATCTATTACCTTCTTAATAATCAACTTGCTGACGCTCCTACTAGCAATATTTAGTCTGAGAATGTGTGTAAGGGGCGTGGCCTTAACGTTGGGTCTATTACTGTCTCTCACCATCTTTATTTACAAGCTCTATTGCACCAGCTGTTACGGTTGATGGACTTAGTAATGTTATGAGAACTGTTTGCGCTTGAATCTTGCAAACATCAGCTTTCGTCAAATTGCTTCAGTGTACTGTAGAACACAACTAGCAAACATTTGATTAAATCATCGGTCATATCTAGTGTCTAATATCTACGATTAGACAGAATGGCGACATTTAAGATAAAAAATTGAAAACAACAGACTGTGGTTTAAAATAAAAGTGGTGCAGAGGGTAGAATTTGAATGGAAATTCAAATTTGACTACTGTACAGTAGAACAATCCAGTACCAAACAATGTTACTTTAAAAACGCAAACTTTATATTTAGTAGTGGCGCTGTACAGCGTAGCTTGGTGGTTGACATGCTTGTCTACCAATCCCGAGGTCCTGGGTTCAATCCTTACCAAGCCCCGGGATTATTATCACCACTGCCAAAGCCTCATAATGAGTCTTTAACTATGATATAGTATACAGGGAACAGTTAATTTAACTGTTCCCTGGTATATACATCCTGTAACTAGCATTTACAATGTTGGATGTGGATAAAAATAAATTTAAAAAAAAATTATCAATTAACTACTCTAAGCAAATGCATGATATTGCTATCATTTAGTTTAAACTAAGTGACAAAAAAAATGACCAGGGCCTGTTCAAACCATAGCTTTTGAACAAATGCCATGGTGGAAACAATATACTGTACTTGATAATCAGATAAGGCAGAAAAATCAATTTTAGAGTCCATTTTCTTTTTAAAATCTTTTAGTCTATAAAGTTTAATACCAATCAGACTTAGAGAATTTTAGTATCATGGCAACCAAACATACCACAATCGCCACCACCACCCGAAGCAAGTTAAAATCAGTAGCCTCCCCAGTGCTTCACTCTTGGGGAGGCTAAATTATTTTCATGTCGCTCCTATAGGCTGGTAAGTGGAAGTAGCAATAAGGAGCACTTGATAAACACCTGGAAAATCTGGTCAAATCTAAACCATAATAATATACCTCTACCGAGTATGCATTAAGAAACAAAGGTACAGTACAACATGTTCCATCAATTATTGATGTCAGATAACACAAGAAGATTCTTGGGAATTCACTAGGCAGACGTAACATACGGAAAAAGAAAAACCTCACGGCAATTGTTCTAGTTTTTCTGTCAGACAGAGATGTTCAGTGACCAGGAGTGTAGTTATTAAAATCCAAGTGTGGGCAGCATCAATGTAAGGGTGGGTGGTAAAATGATGAAAACGGTATTTTTATCTTTTCAGAGGCTAGGGTGGCTGACAGGCTGAAATTAGACTGGGTGGAAGGCCTTAAAATAAGCTTTAGAGTGGGTGGAAAACTTTTAAGGAGGGCGGCCCCGCCCACATCCGCCCTGCATAATTACATGCCTGAGTCAGAGGGTGATGAGACCGTATGGTTAAGCTCAATGGGCAGAAATCTAAGGTTTACGAGTTCTGAATCTAACAGGTTTTTTTTTTTTAGTTGCAAAATTCCCCCAAAGTACATGTATCTTTTCACGCTGAAGTCAGTGGCGGATCCAGTAGAGCTGGAGAGAGGGATGCCCGACGCCGAATAGAGGGGGCTGCTGCCAAATTTTGTGTTGTGTATAGGCTCTATTACCAGGCCAATCTTCAAACAAAATGCATTTCCTGGGTATCTGTGAAGCAAGATCGGATTTTTCAAGTTCAAATAATATACATCCAAGTCAAAAAGGGGGACATGGGCAGGGTTGGCGACAACTTGGATACGCGCTTGAAAAGTAAAATTTCAATCTTAATTTTCCAAGGTTTTTTTGAAGTTAGATTGTGGCATTTTGTTGTAAAAAAAGACAAATCACATCAGTTTGAGTGTAATCTCATAAAAAATTCAATCAATTATTCATCTGTTAATGGGAAAAACAATGCATTTTACTATTCTTAAACAACCATTTATACTGTACAATTGTTAATTTTACGAGAACAATGCATTTTAAAATGCCAAGGTTCATCATTTAAACAGTGTTATTGTAGGTTTTAATTCACAACAGTCTCAAAAAATAATGTTCATGTTGACTAAAGGAGAAATGAAACTACTGTGAAAATTGCTTCACAGAAAATGCATTTTGTTTAAAGATTGGCCTGATAATAGAGCCTATACCTCTACACAACACAAAATTTGGCAGCGGCCCCCTCTATTCAGCGTCGGGCATCCCTCTCTCCTTTTTTCCAATATTTCTTTTAAAACCACTAACTGAAAAATGTCATAATACGGCAGAAGCATTTCAATTGTATTTTAGGGGTAAAAGCAATCTACACTAAATTGGCTATCTCAGTACAGTTGTCGCTAGTATTGATTGAAGACGACTCGTAATGGAACATGTAATTAGCTTGTAATTTACATAAATCAGATATCTACAGAGATTGTTCAATGGAACCTACTATATGTGAGGTCTCACCACAAAATGAGGCGCATCATAGGCGAGATTAAATTGAGAAATACACCAAAATAGTCTAAGTCCAATTTTTTTTTAAATGTAGCTTTACTCAATTATGAGTACTATGATATTTATATTCCCTTAATATACTTTTAGGTCAGTTTACATGTAAGAAAGTGTCCTTCATGCATATTTTCTGAGATTTATGGTCTTTTAATTGTTGATTTTCTCAGTATCGTGTTTCCTTACATGAAAATTTCAAATGCTCATCTATGGATGAATAACATTTAAAGTGTAGATTACAGCTTATAATATGCTCTATTAGAAGGTACCAATAATAACTCAATTTTGGATTTTTCTACCATGAGACTCATTATGTGGTAAGACCTCACATAAGATGAACCAACGATTTATACTCAATACACAAAACAAATAAATTTCACTCAAGACTAATATCAAGGTTCAAAGAATCACTTGCCCAGGTGGTAACCAAATATTTGTAAGGGAAACTATAATTTACATATTTCCCAGAGGGCAACTGTTTCAATTAACTTAAACCTGCTTTCCGACATTATTTTATTAGAACACTCAATGTAGACAAGTAACAGTAGGCCTAGCTATGCTCACTCCGTGAGCTCTCTTTGTGCAAGTTGTATGGCCGAGAACTGTGAACCATAGCAATAACATTCCTGATGATGACATAATTTATGTCGAAATATTGAATCTTGTCACGATGGCGTGTATCTCATTGCTTGGAGT